>JAMKCH010037451.1:0-28543 GCA_023653785.1 Ophioderma brevispina | reverse complement strand
ATTTTTGGGGAAAAGGTAATCTTTGATTCCGATATGTAAACGAATCATGGCATGCACAATAGAGGCTCTTCCACATTGTTCTTTTGAAAAGAACAAAATTGGAGTGCTCAATGTAAGTACTTGCATGTATTTAAGTGTCTTGCCCATTTTTAATTTTTAATGGCTGTTATTAACATTAATTTTAATCTTTTACATTAATATTCATATCAACCAATGGAAAGCATAAACCCATCCTACTTATTGTTTTCCTAAGAAAACGCCCCGGGGGCGGTGGCACATTTTTTCCAAAAGAGGGGGCGTTTATTACAGTCAGAAATGGAAAGTTAAAAATCCCCGCAAAAAACCACACCTTAAACACACTTATTTTCGCTGCCAACTACCAATAATACGAACGAACGAGCAGGGGGACGCTTTTTTCGCACCTCACCGAGGTCAAAGTTTTCAATACTAATTAAACGATTACAACTTTGCCCAACAGCGATTATGATACGATTACGACAGTCCCGCACGGCCTTAAATCATGTGATTTAGGTAAGCTAACTCATTTTTCTTGAATGTTTTATCCAACAATCGTAGGGGCGTGTATTAGAGCAGGGGCTTTTACTAGAGAATAACACAGCAATTTTAAAATGCAATAGCGTAATCATTTATTTCAAACGGTAAAAGATTAGCATCAAACTGTTACTTCCAGTGGTTTTACACACAATTGTCCCATGAAACTTACTTTGAACAAACAGTTAAATTTAAAATTTGTATCAAGTTTAATATGTACACTGCATTCAGTTCACTAGAACTGCTTTAAACACTTTTGCCCACAAAAATGGACTCTGGGCTATTTCTAAATTTCAAATTAACCCCTTGTACTAATTGTTATCCCACATTTCCTCCCCGAGGTAGACCAAAAAATCTGACTCAGCACCCTTCAAACTTAGAAAACATCTTCATCAACCTTCTTCCCCCCAATTTGAGAATAGAAAACTCATTTAACCCTACTCTTGAGCATAATTGAGAATCTCGGCAGTACAACATTTTTCAAAGTTGGAATTTGTTCCTAAATGGAATTAAAATGACAGGATTTTTTTCTTTTCAGGATACAATTTTCTTTCAATGTGCACTTGATCGGTGTAGAACAACCTAGTGGCGGATGTTTCAAAGGTTAATTAGACATCCAGGTTTTATCACAAGCAAAAAGAAAAAACCAAAATTTTTGCCTTTTTTCTCTATTGTAATCATCCCTATAGAAAAGCATACTTTGATTTTCTGCCCCCCCCCCCCCCCCCCCCCCCCTTTTTGTTTTCGTGCACGACAAATTAAACAAGGCGGTTCTCGGACCAAAATTGTCGCCTGGGTTCGCTCACTTACTTGCTTTATGATGAAGTTTGGCAAATGAATGATTAGAAAGAGAACAAAATGCACTGGAAGAAATGTTACAGAAGGTCACATAGGGTCACAAAGCCCATGAGGTCACCTAACCCCCCCCACCCCACCCTGCCTCTCCCCCGATGCACCCTGCCCCCCACCCCACCCTGCCCCCTCCCGCCGATGGCAAACCCTTCCCATGCCCCTCCCCCTCCCCCTGACCCCCACCGCCCTCCCCATCTCGCATCCCCACCCACCCTAGACCTAACCACCGGCACACCGATTTTGTGGAATGGTCCAAAAAGTGACATGAGGTCACCAAGGTCACCCCCTCCCCAATGACCCCCCCTCGCCACTAACCCCCCACCCTGCCCCCTCCCCAACCGATGCACCCCACCTCGCCACTAACACCCCACCTCTAACCTCCTCCCCAACACTCCACCCTGCCTCTTCTCCAACCTCCACCCTGCCCCTCCCAACACCCCCACCCCTGCCCCCTCCCCACACTCCACCCTTCCCCCTCCATATGACTCACACACAAGATTTAGGTATATAGTTTTTTTCATGTAGCCAAGGAAGTTTGCATATCCGATGTACCCTTTAAAGCGATTCAGCAATTATGCATATGTCTTAGCTCTTTGCATCCCTAGCGGGCATTAAGCAGGAATTTTCAAATGCAAATAAGATGCGCACCAATAATGGATTTTTGTGCAGTTAAGGAATTTTGCATATCCACCAATGTCCGTTTAGACAAACTCTCGATTGCTGATTTTTTGCATATTATTAGCTCATTTTGCATAGTAATTTGTCCGAAATTGCCACATCTAATCAGGGCGAGAGCTCTTTTACCTTCTTCCTTCCACCAAGTTCTCAGTATAACGCCTTACGGAAACCCATATCACTTGCAACATATTCCTTGTGGGGAGTTTTCTCATTTTGACATCACTATAAGCTAAGTAATAATCCATGAATATGCAAAAATGCATCCAAAAGCTACAACATAATATTCTGGCAACCCTCATCTATTCCCCCTAACCAAGTGGTGAAGTAAATCGGGATTAGCGTCTAACCAGCAGAGCATTTCAAAAAATGGTTAACCGAAAATGTCTGAAAATATGGCAATAAGCATAATTAAAATTCATGATATGTCAAAAATGCAGCCAAAAGCTACAACATGATATGCTCAACCTCACGCTCTATCATCCTATCACGTTTGAAGTAAAATCGGGGATAGCGTTTCGCCTGCGAGCTTTTTAAAAGGTTCACCGAGTCATACGGACGGGCGGACATACGGACGGACACCGAAATTGGACTAGTAGTGGCCTCCATGAACATTCGTCAGGCGACACAAAAAACTAAATCTCCTCCTATTACATGATGATGGAAAGGCGGTGGTTATTTGGTTTTTCATTTCATGTGTGATCTCATATATTACCTTGTAGAGATCACAAATAATAAGGCATTACAATATGCAAAACAACCAGGGACCTACAAAAAGTGGGGCACTCTTTAGGGGGAAATGTCTTGTGTCTACTTTAAAGCTGGAGTTCAATTTTTTTTTTTAAAAAAAAAAGTGATTTCGAGACATCCATATATTAAGTATATGTATGATTTCATATAGAATTACAATACCCAAACAGATTGTTTAACCTGTGTCTGTGGACATACAGAAATGTCTTAAAAAGTGAAAACAGAAGGTGGATTGTGAATTTGCTTATATTTTTAATCGACAACATAGGCTGATTTTGTATTTGCTCTAATACAAAAATTAGCAGGATTCTGGGACATCTGATATGTGAAAGCTTCCCAGCCACCACCAAAGCCTATTATATCAAATGGTTCTGAGGAGGGTTATGCCACGAATTAATGCAATATGAAACTACAACATGTTAAAACGCCTAAAGTCATTGATCAATTCATGTTGAACTATAGAATGGGTATATTGTATTAGCTAATCAAGCCATGCATGGCAAAAAAATGATTAAGGTTTGTGCAGATTAGAATGTCTATTTGATTGCGTTACTATAGGTTACTTATAGTATATATGTAATGAGCCAATTAAATCAGAGATACTGTAGAAAGGTGGTAGACCTCAGGGGTACGGATAAAGCCTTTCATAGAAATAGTTTGTTGCAGATAGAATGTCTTTTTGATTGGTTCACTTATAGGTATATTTATAGTATATCATTAAGAGCCATCAGAGATACTGAAGAAAGGTGGAGCCCGGTGGGCTCACTCAATCTGTAGAACTGAACGTAATGATCGTTACCAAAATCGGGACAATATGGCACGCGAGAGAGCGAACATAGATGTTAACCCCTGTTGTAATACAGTTTTTGCGTCCAATCATGTATCACAAAATTTACATATTCAGGGGGATAGAACCAACCATACGATGGGGAACATGGTCATTAAACCACCATGGAGTGGCCATATTTGTCCGCGTTTTTGCAAAGTTGGTAACGATAAGCGGTAAGTGGTGCCGGTGGGTGAGCCCACCGGGGGTGTAGACCTCAGGGGGTTAGATAAAGCTTCCATAGAAATAGGTATGTACAGATAGAATGTCTATTTTGAATGGTTACTCATAGGTTAAATATTCTGAATAACGAATAAGCAATCAGAGATATGATAAGTAAAGGGGTGACATCAAGCAGTCAGATAAAGCTTCATAGAAATAGACCCTTCAAACTGCAGTTTCCAAGATCCTCTCAAACTTGTTCTTAAACATCATGGAACTTTAGTACCAATAATTCCTATGAGTATTTTCTGAAACCAGTGATTGTTCTACTAAGAGTTGACTGTCTATTGACATGATGTAAGTGCACTCTGCAGCTCTATGTCGGCTCATACATGTCCTTTACTTCTCCTATTCTCTCTGGTTGCAGTGTCCTGGGCCAGAGCACTTGTCTTGTCTCTCGTCATGTTGTTTAATTCAGTAGACTTGGGCCTTTTGTGGATCTTGTCTACTCTGAAGGTCCATGTGTATGGTCCATCTACTCACTCATCTTCACTGGATCTTTTGCTGTTCAAAGACAACTGTTTTTTTAATTGCAAATTTTCCACAGGAGAACAAGAACAGCCACTATGCTATGACTGCAATGGCAATTGGTCGGTGTGAGGATAGGGATGAAGCTGCCTCCAGAAGTAATCAAACTGATTCTGAGTTAGTGGTGTTGTTAGTGGTGCTGAAGCCTCTGGTAGTACTATTAAGGGACCCCATGAGCATTTTACGAGTTAACCCTTTGGAAAAGACAGACTGAAATATTGCAAATAAACTTGGCATTGTTATGGCTTCAGTGTTAAAATGACAGTGGTGGTTGAATTACCCAGATATTTAAGTGACACCCGGTAATTAAAATAATTTTGAATGTGAAAAAGGAACAGGTGTAGGTGACAGGTGGGTTGGAATCTCCTGCTGTGCAGTTAAAGGTAACATCACTCCCGTAATGACTACTGTGCATGGTTCTATGCTAAATTCAGGGGTAGTCACAGGTGGAGTATGTTGTTATTTCCAAAAAATCCAACAAGAGTAAAAGATCATCTTCTTTCACAGCGTTTCGTATTATGAGTTATATCACCATTCTGTACACTGTACCTTGAGGGATTCAGCTTATACCGTCTGGTATAGCCCATAAGTGCCATCATCAGAGTTTTCGTTTCGTTGCACCCAATTAGTGATTAATTTTCCATATTCACTATGAAGGGATGTCATCCCGACTAGGATGAGGTATGTTTCCGCCCTGAAAAGCTGCCGTTAGCGTGTCCTGCCATTTCAAAATGGCCGCTATTGTTTTATGTAAAACCGCCATTTAAATTTTCATTACAGACAAAAAAATTATCCACGACTACACGAAACCATATTTTTAACTGCCGAAGGGGGGCTTAAAATCCTGGCGTCAAAGAATGGCCGCCGCAGGAGGCATATTTTTCTAAATGAACTTAAAATGGCAAATTGTTGAAAAAATAAGATCCAGGGTGATATTTTGGGAGCTCCAAAAAGATTTATGGCATTTATGTTTTACATACAATGGTTGTTTTTAAAGATGGGCGGTATTTTTGGATTATTTGCTCTAGGGTATGTAATCAGGAAGAAAAGCAAGCCCCCTGCCCCATCATTTCGACGTCTTTTAAATAATTTTTTTTTTTAAACACAACACTTTCTAATAATGACCCTAAATCATTTCCAGATGTTACAAATTTTACATGGGTATTGACTTGTCCTGGAGAGTGCCGGTACTATAGCTGGTTACTACATGGGCCCATATACACGTAGTTTAAACTGGCTCTATAAGAGTTCATAGAAGACAACAGCTCATATCAACCTGATACAATTTAAAAGTCATTTATAAATGGGTGTGGACTGTATTTAAAGACTACTCAGTGAGTTCATTAGGTGTTTCCAAGTAGAAAAATAAAAAATATGCTTATGAAGAAGTGAAAAAAAAATTGTCGATATTGGAGAAGGAAAAATTAAATATGGTGCCTAAATTTCTTTCGAGCACATTAAGTGCTATCTTTGTTTCTGACTTGTACCAGAGGCTCCTTCTCTATCTCTACTGTCTAGATCAGCTTCCTTCCCAGCGTCCAACTAGTGTTGAGTGGTCTGCAATTGTCCAGAAGTACGAGAGAAAGAAAGAGAAAATTGCGGCAAAAATGTTATCAATAGGTTTCGTTATGGTCTTATTATGTCAGAAAAAAGATGTGCAGGGGGTGCTTTTTCTCTTGATTTATGTCATCCGGACGGGTATAACCGCGCCATCATGAGTTATGATCATGTCCGCAATACACCACATATCAATTAATTCCTTTTTGTGCGTATAAAAAATATTTACTCGAATTTCTTACCCAATCTATTTGGCAATTTTAGTATATTTAAAAAACTGCCCCTACCGGCGGCCCATTCTTGGACCTTTAATTGTTTAAGCCCACTTTAGTGAGTTAGAACTTTATTTCGTTTAGTCCTGGATAAAATTCCTATCTATAGTGAAAATACAATAGCAGTTTTCATAAAACATGGTGGCCATTTTTGAAATAGGCAGTACGCGCTAAGTGCAACTTTTCGGCGGTTGGAAACATACCTAATACTAGTCAGGGGGGACACCCACCTTCAAGTGATATATTGGAAAAATTAAATCACCCAGGGGGTATTTGCAACCAAACTTCGGAATTTTTAAGGCCCTTCAGAACCTGGCTCATGGGCCTAGTTAGTCTTACCCAATATAACATCATCATTGAATTCCCAAAATATGTCCACTTCATTAACATGATCAAAAAGATGCAATGTGCACAGTTTAATTCTATTACAGTTCCCAAAATAAGTGTTACTTTGTTCACTGTATGATAAAGCTTCACATCCACTAACAACCACAGCAAGAGCCAATACTGCTGTAAATACTGCCCAGAGCATGTTGAACAGAAATCAAAACATACAATACATTACATGTAAATCCAACGGAATTTAGGATTGCAAACTGTCACATATCATCGAATATTGGAAATGAGCTTTAACAGAATAGTTCTTTTCCTTTTTTTGTACTTTTATTCCCCTTCCTGATCTAATATACTTATTCACGTCTAATTGTCTGATTACCCATTGGCCAAGTTGGAGCAGCTAGGCACACAATGTACTCTACTTTTGATAATTTGTCCAACAAGGTCAGCTTGAGCAGAAGAAACTGAAAGTTGAATCCCGAAGTAGCATGAGCCAAAACAAAGGGGTGTTGAAAAAGAAAGAAAACTATTTTGCTCTCAAGTGTATTGAAAAAAAAAAATACAGATTGAATATAATTGCGAAACACTCCACTATTCTAACAAAGCTATTCTTCTCTTGAAGGTCTTGTGCGGGTGAAGTGTAGGAAAATTGCAAGGCCATTAATGGGACGGGTTCGTATTGGATCCGAAATTGTAATTGAAAGTTTGTGCTAAAACAAGTCTGATGGCTTAATTGGCTCACACAAAAATTTATAATATTTTTTAAGTTCATTTTTGAGGTGCTTGAGCGAAGGATGCCTTTCTAGCATTTCATTTTATATTATTCTTCAACATTTATGGGACTGAGATGGTAGATCAGTAAATTGATCTTGGTCAGCAACTATGATTGTAAAAAGTACAGCAAATTTTTTTTAAGGGAATTGTAAACAATGCAAAAAGATCATTGGTTCCTAAAAATTTTCAATGATTAAATTTTACCTTCTTAACAATTTACTTGCCTTTGTTTTAGTCCAAAAAACCGTCGACCCCATCGGTTTCTAAGGAATTTGATGAGGAGGGTAGGAGGATAGCTGATTACCCTGGTAGAATGAAAAAGATCTACCTAAAAGGGCGTCAGCTCTGGGAGGCTGGATGGCCGCCATTAGCACATGCTGCCTTGCATGATGGGCGTGGTTGCCCAAAGGCTAGACCCACCACCGAAAACTGTGGATTGGCGTCAAGAAGGGCATCTGGTCAATTATCTTTTACTCCAATAAATCCTCACACAGCAGTATTGCTGAGGGCGAGGTGTATCCGGCCACCCTCGTTTAACGGGGACAAAATCGGATTTAAAACTTTGGTTTAACTAACTAAATATATGACAAGTCTATCAAAGGACCCTGAAACAAGCTTCCTATGTAGAAGCTTTTTTGGGTGGTCTAGGACCTTATCCATATAATTTAAATAATAAATATAAAAATATTTCATCAAAAAATCACAATTTGTTCTAGCCAAAATGAATTCAGTACATGATTTGACATCAGAAACTGTGTTGAGAACTAAAAGGTTACCAGTAGCAGTGCCTCCGAGACTTGCAAGTATTGACTATCCTCCTAAAAGACATGTTGCTTATTCCCTGCAGGCTTTTTATCAAATTAACAAATCATGGCAACACGTTCTAGGGTTCAGACTTCACACCAATCAGCTTGGGATAACAAAAGGGCAAACTGTGCAGACAAACCAAGAATCCCTGGCGGAATGACAATTTCAACCTCAGCATAGATATTGCTGCTCAAAATTGAGCTGTTGTGTTACGTAACTAATCTCCAATTTTGTTTTCAATACATGAAGTAATACTAGACACGTAATGCTAATTAATATTATGACATGCCATTATCTTGACAAAATGACCAAATGGTCTTCTACTGAAGATCCATAACTTTGTCAAAAGCAACAGGCAAATGTCCATGCTCCTTCTAAAAACGTGATGCCCATCTAGACACATAGCACCAATTAGAATAATTATAATGGAACATTGAGTGACCAAAATGTCACCTATTAAGGATCCACAACTTCATCAAAAACAAAAACATGATGCTAAATTATACTTCTAGCACTATTTAGAATTCTAATGTGCCATTGATTGTTAAAGTGACCAAAAACATCATAAACTTTCACAAAAGCAAGCACGACAGAATGGCTTCATTTGAGGATCGAAAGAGGTATACTTATAGCACTGTGAATAGCATATTATCGGGGTAAAAGCTCTGCATCCCCCTCACCCACTTATGGTTTCCATGGTAACTTTGTTTTAATGGTCAGGTAACTTTGTTTTAAGGTCAGGTAACCAATAGACAATCTTGTGCTCACATCACCACCTACATATCACTTGTAATGTTGGTAACAATTTTTGGAGGGTAATTTCAATAAAGGGGGATGGCCCAATTTCAGTATATAAATTTTTCATCTTGATAGAATGGCCTTCACCCCAAAAACCCTATCTGTAAAGTTTCGCACCGAGATGTGAGAGTTAAAAATGTGATTTTGTAAGCCCCATAGAGTACTGTGTAAAATTAATATTGGTCGACCAAAATGTTGCACATTTTCGCGCATAACATCCAAACCAAACATCCTTTAGCCCTAAGATTTCACAGGGTAAATGAGAAAAATAGTAGCTTGCTTCTGATACCAAAATGTTGACCACTTCCGGTAAAATCTGGGGTCCCTGGGGACGAGGCTATTAGCGATCGGGCCATGGACCTTTAAAAGCCTCCCCCTCCTCACATTACTAAGTCAAAAACATAGATTTTGGTATTACCTGAGCCACTGGCCTAAGAAGTTATCAATTCAAAATTCAACACCATAACAAATCACCTTAAAGGTGCAACAAGAGATCTCATAACAGGTATCCATAAAAAATGCAAAAATTGCAATGTTGTAAATCTTTCTATCAAAAATATCTGCATGTGAAAGGATTATTAAGCTGAAAGTTATTTCTTAGGTACAAAAATTGTGAAATTTCTAATTTCGTTTGGAGCAAACAGGAAATTAAGCCTATGTTTTATATTGAAATCTAAGCAAAAAAAAACCTTTTGTTTTCACTTCTATGACAAAAGGTAAGAAATCTATGAGTGTCTAACAGTCGCATAACCAGACCTGACCCCTTACAAATGAGGCAAACCTGTATGCCTGTCTGAATTAGGTTGGTATGGAAATTTTAAGACTTTGGGAAACATGTTGTGCTAACAGACTCTTTGGTCCTTTCATGTTAACGTGAAGTGAAGGTATCACACAGCTGTTTAACCCCATGTAAATTGTCTCTTATTTTTAGAGCAATTTTAAGCAACGGCGACACAATTTTGACAACTGATACAAATAGGGACATGCAAGAGTTATTACCTCTGAAAAAAATCTGAAAAAAATCCATTGTGGGAATCTTGCCATATAGGCCTACTACAAAGGTCATGATTTGTATGTTGTAGCGCCCTTTATATGCTTATTCCCCACAGAAAGACATTTAAAATGAGATTTTTAAGAAAAATCATATTTGATTATTAAGTTCTCAATTTTGATCCAAATTATTTGCTTACTTGTGGATGTTTCAGCAAGTGTTGGCAACCACTGTTGCCTTTCTCAACACTTCAATATAACTGCCGATCTGATGCTGGATGTTACCAGATGTAGCATCCGATGGTTTCTTGGTGATACAGCCCTTCATCTCTATTCATGATTGTGATCGGCAGTTACATCGAAGTGTTGAAAAAGGCAACAGTGGTTGCCGAAACGTCCACAAGAAGGTGAACAATTTGGATCAGAATTGAGAACTTATCTAATCATATTTTCAACGATCCTGATGAATTTATTCAATCAAAAATCATATTAGCCTGCAATGAAATTTCATCAAATCTGTACAGGATGTAGTTAGTTGAATAGTTGCCATTGATATTTTTTGTTTTATTCTTGTTTTATCATAATAAATGGGTAGACGTTTCATATAGAAGTCCCACGGATGCAAATGCCATTCATTCTGTCAAGCGCTACTGCACAACGTCATACAGCGCATGACAGAATCAATTGTAATACCTCATTTGCATCCATGGGACTTCTATATGAAACATCTACCAATAAATGATCATTCTAACAGCTGTGATCAATTGCACATTTCAAATGTCAGATAGGAAAAATAGAAATTACAGGACTGCACTGGCAAAAACACCTCGTATATGATCTAACATCAGAAAAAACCAAAAGGCATCATTTTACTCGTGAAAGTATCAGCAATCCAAGCATTTATGAATTAAGCTCTTCTGGGAGATTCATTTGATCCGTTATCAATTTGCTCTATGGGATTAACAGTTTTTCTGCTACTTTGTTGGATTCTTTTACAAAGAGAGATATACCACTGAAGGCTTTGCTACCTTGACATTGTTATGAGAAATGCTAGAAGAATGTCCTTTTCTTGTAAGAAAATTTCACTCATGTGATGTGTGGTGAACAGGTGCCACTGGAGAGAGCCATCTCCCATGATGAGCATTAATGAAATTGCCATGGATTTCTGCTTGAATTCAGGTACTCTCCGAAGGTCAAATCAATATGTGCATTTTTCATTATTTCATACCAAATTTGGAAACAAATTTGTAGCAGTATGTGATTTAATGCACAATTCTGGAAGAACTTGTAGAATTTAAAACAAAAATATGTAGCAAAATGTTAGTTTGTAATCCAAGAATTTAAATGTTAAAGTGAAGAAAATGAAGGAGGAGGAAAGTAGCAAGCCTCAAATAGCTCTCAGCAATGTTCTCTTGATCCAAAAGCACTATTTCAAATTAAATCAAATGTAGTTGCTCTTTTCTGAAAATTGGTGAACCACCATTTGCATGGATAGCTGGGGTTTAAAAGATAGATAGTAGAAAACTACCGCCAAAAAAAAATCTTGATGAAATTGAAGATTGAAAACTCCTAGTATTCATTTAGTATTCATTAGAGAAGAACTAGTTGCAATAGGTTAATTGCACTGACTTGGGATTGGAAAGCTTGGAGGGAGAACAATACTTTTTTTGTGAGGTAAAGATAATATTTGTATCTCAAAAGTTGCAAGACATTGTGCTAAAAAAACTTGAATAGATATTACAACAAAACTTTTCTGAGCTCTAAACCAGGGCTTTTATTAGTGCTAAACATCACCTGTGAGATGTGCAAAATGCCTAAATATAATGCAAATAATTAACATTTAAAACTCATTTGGAGATTAAATTTTACTCCAAGAATTGTAGATATTCCCAATACATTTGCCCTGTAAAATTAACAAATCATCTCAACACGGTCTGAGGGTTCAGAATCACACCAATCAGCTGTGTGACGAACCAAAGGGCAACTGTGCAGACAACCAAGAAATCACTGGCAGATGAAATTTCAACCTCAGCATAGATATTGCTGCTCAAAATTGAGCTGTGGATTTACGAACGAACTCCAATTTTGTTTCAATACATGAAGTAATACTAAACAAGTAATGCTAATTAATTTTGACATGCCGTGTATCTTGACAAAATGGCCAATCATTTCTACTGAAGATCCATACTTTGTCAAAGCGAAGGACCAAATGTCCAGCATCCTTCTAAAAATGTGATGCCCATCTAGTCACGTAGCACAATAGCAATAATTATAATGGACATTGAGTGACCAAAATTCACCTATTATAAGGAACCACAACTCTCATCAAAACAAAACAGGATGCTAAATTACTTCTAGCACTATTTAGCATTCTAATGTGCCATTGATTGTTTAAAGTGACCAAAACATCATAAACTTTCACAAAAGCAAGCACAACAGAATGGCGTCATTTGAGGATCGAAGATGTATATCGTTATAGCACTGTGAATAGATATTATAGGGGTTAACAAGCTCTGCATCCCCCTCACCCACTTATGGTTTCCATGGTAACTTTGTTTTAATGGTCAGGTAACTTTGTTTTAAGGTCAGGACCATAGGACCAAATCTTGTGCTCACATCACCCACCTACTATCACTTGTAATGTTGGTAACAATTTTTGGAGGGTAATTCAATAAAGGGGGATGGCCCAAATTCAGGATATAAATTTTTTCATCTTGATGATTGGCCTTCACCCCAAAAACCTATCTGTAAAGTTTGGCACCGAGATGTGAGAGTTAAAATGCTGATTTGTAAGCCAATAGAGTACTGTGTAAAATTATATTGGTCGACCAAAATGTTGCACATTTTCGCACATACTTCCAACCAAACATCTTTAGCCATAAGATTTAACAGGGTAGGTAAATGAGAAAAATAGGTAGCTTGTTCTGATACCAAAATGTTGACCACTTCCGTAAATCTTGGGTCCCTGGGGACGAGGCTATAGTGAATCAGGCATGGACCTTAAAAGCTATCCTCTAACATTCACTAAGTCAAAACTAGATTTTGGTTGACTGAGCCACTGCATAAGAGAGGTATCACATTCAAAAATTCAACACCCATAAACAAATCACCTTACCGGTTTGCTTTTTGTTTTGCAACAAGAGATCTCATACGGTGATCATAAAAATGCAAAAATTGCAATGTTGTAAATCTTTCTATGCAATAATATCTGCATGTTGAAGGATTCTTAAGCTGAAAGTTATTTCTTAGGTACCAAAAATTGTGAAATTTCTAATTTCGTTGGAGCAAACAGGAAATTAAGCCTAGGTTTATATTGAAATCTAAGCAAAAAAAAAACCTTTGTTTTCACTTCTATGACAAAAGGTTTTTAAGAAATCGATGACGTGTCTAACAGTCGCAGAACCAGACGACCCCTACAAAGAGGCAAACCTGTAGCCTATGTTGAATTAGGTTGGTATGGAAAATTTTAGACTTGGGAAATGTTGTGATAACAGACTCTTTGGTCTTCAGGTAACGTGAAGTGAAGGTAATCACACAGTGTTAAAAGTAAATTGTCTTTATTTTTAGAGCATTTTAAGCAACGGGACACAATTATGGACAAACTTGATACAATAGGGACATGCAAGAGTTATACCTCTGAAAAAAAATCGAAAAAAAAATCCATTGTGGGAATCTTGCCATATAGGCATACTACAAAAGTCTGATTGTAGTTTGTAGCGCCCTTTAATGCTTATTCCCCACAGAAACGACATTTTAAAATGAAGATTTTAAGAAAAATTATATTGATATTAAGTTCTCAATTTTAGATCCAAATTATTTGTTACTTGTGGATGTTTCAGCAAGTGTTGGCAACCACTGTTGCCTTTATCAACAATTCAATATAAATGCCGATCTGATGCTGGATGTACCAGATTGATAGCATCCGATGGTTCTTGGTGTACAGCCCCTCATCTCTATTCATGATGTGATCAGCAGTTACATCGACGTGTTGAAAAAGGCAAACAGTGGTTGCGAAACGTCACAAGAACAGTGAGCAATTTGGATCAGAATGAGAACTGATTATTATATCCATTTCAACGATCCTGATGAATGTATTCAATCAAAAATATATTCGCCTGCATGAAATTTCATCAAAATCGTACAGGAGAGTTAGTTGAATCGTTGCATTGATATTTTTGTTTTATTCTTGTTTTATCATAATAATGGGTAGATGTTTCATCTAGAAGTCCCATGGATGCAAATGCCATTCCTCCGTCAAGAGCTACTGCACAACGTCCAGTACAGCGCATGACAGAATCAAGTGTAATACCTCATTTGCATCCATGGGACGTCTATATGAAACATCTACAATAAATGATCATGTATAACAACTGTGATCAATTGCCATTTCAAAATGTCAGATAGGAAAAATAGAAATTACGGACGGCACTGGCAAAAACCACACCTCGTATATGATCTAACATCAGAAAAAACAAAAAAGGCATCATTTTACCGATGTAAGTAACATTCAAAAAAAAGGGCCCAAAAAAAAAACAAGGCATCTATGAATTAAGCTCTTCTGGGAGATTCATTTGATCCGTTATCAATTTGCTCTATGTGATTAACAGTTTTTCTGATTGGTTGGATGCTTTTACAAAGAGAGATATGCCAACTGAAGGCTTTTGCACCTTGACTTTGTTATGAGAAAATGCCAGAAGAATGTTCTGTTCTTTGTAAGAAATTTCATCAGTTTTGTGCAGTGGAACAGGTTGTCAGGGAGAGAGAGAGAGCCATCTCCCATGATGAGCATTAATGAAATCCAGGGATTTTGCTTGAATTCAGCGACTCTCCGAAAGGTCAAACAATAGGTGACTTTTCATTAATTTCATACCCAATTGGAAACAAATTTGTAGCAGTATGTATTACTGAACAAGTTGGAAGAACTTGTAGGAATTTAAAACAAAAATATGTAGCAAAATGTTAGTTTGTTTAATCCCAGAATTTAAATGTTAAAGGAAGGAAAAGGAAGGAGGAAGTAGCAAGCCTCAAAATAGCTTCTCAGCAATGTGTCTATTGATCCCAAAAGCACTTATTTCAAATTAAATCAAATGTAGTTGCTCTTTTCTGAAAATTGGTGAAAAACCATTGGCATGGATATAGCTGGGGTTTAAAAGATAGATAGTAGAAAACTACGCCAAAAAAAATCTTGATGACCTGAAAGATTGAAAAATCCTAGTATTCATTAGTATTCATTAGAGAGAACTAGTGCAATAGGTTACTGCGGCTGACTTGGGATTGGAAAAGATGGAGGGGAGAACAATACTTTTTGTGAGGTAAAGATAATATTGTATCTCAAAAGTTGCAGAAAAATGTGTGCTAAAAAAAACTTAATAGATATTACAACAAAACTTTTCTGAGATCTAAAACCAGGGCTTTTATTAGTGCTAAACATCACCTGTGAGATGTGCCCAAAATGCCTTAAAACTAACCGATAATGCAAATAATGTAACATTATAATAAGTTGGAGATTAAATTTACTCCACAGAATATGTGATATTCCCAATACATTTGCCCTGTAAAATGTGCAAATCAGGTTGGATATTAAGGGGGATTCGTGATTCCAAAGTTTGTCCCCCTGACGTCCTTTAAAAAGGTTGAGATTTTCATATCATCTGAACAGATAACATTAGTAATCCATGGGACAAAATTCTACATGCAAATTCGGTCGTTACTGGTAGTATTTTCTGTCCATTAAAACGGACAGAAATTATAGCAAAGTCGGGATCAGCTAAAAGTTGTGAAATAAGCTTTTTCAGCAGGGGTTGGAATTTTGTTGCAGAGTGCTGGAATCACGGAACTGCACCTATTACAATGATTCATTGTAATAATATTTAATAAAACCGCAGTGCTTCTGGAGTCAACACAGCAGTTTCAAGTGTGGTGAGCTTGAGCTAAATATTTTTAAGCCACATATTGCAAAAATTTTCAATAAAAGGAATCTCCTAAAAATTTGACTCTTAAACAGACAGATACAACAAAGCTGGAGCAATGTGTTGGAAAATCACCAAAAAAGTTATTTTTCATCAATTCATGAAAAACTCCAGATGAGGACCAAAAATATTTTAATGCACCTAAGGTAAAAATAGTAAATAAGCAAACAAAATTGTATTAAATGGAACCTAATTGAAAAGTTGTGAAAACAAAGATGAATCCATTCTAGTTCCTGAAGGTGTTGCATTCAGGAGATATCCGCCATTAAAGAAAGTCGTGAACAGGATAGGCCAAAATCACAACACGTTTTCGGAAGCCGGAGCTTGAGTTCTTGTTACAGATTTCCGAGTAAAGTTGGCAAGCATAGGAGATAGGCTTTGTCATGTAAAACCGACAAACTATAATGATCTGAACAACAATGAACATCTTGTTTTACTCTTTAATACCTTGAATTTTCAAAAGTATTAACACACAGCCATTTCTCACATGGAATTGTGAAAATGTTGTGCACAAAGCGTTGATGACTAACTCATTTATTTAACAGGAGTTATGACAAATTTACTTATATGCCTGTCAGGCTCCCATTATGATGGATTGGTGCTTTAGTGTCGGAACTCAATCCCGGATTTGTTGAAGGTAAAGGTTTAGCCACACTCTATCCAAACAATTAGGAAAATGTCTAATAAGAGACGTTAATGCATATAAAGTTAATTCATGTAGTAGTTAACCTATTTATACGTAGTAATAGATTGCAAAGTTGTAGTCCCCTAGTAAAGGCCTTGTGGGATTCAGATGTAATGGTTTCTTATGGAATTAAAAATTTAAATGAGGAGGTTCATTTAAATCTAGCAATTTGTTTTTAGTCATGTTGGTTTACTAGATATCCTTGAGAAAGAAAAGCTTATTCCAAAAATTCCAGTGGATACAGATCTTGCAGTTTGGTGAACTTTTAGACAAAATTATTGTTCCACGGTGACCATATGCCATTCCCTATACGGTATAAATTGCACAATTTCTTTCAGAGCCAATGTGCAATTTACATGCTAGATCAGTCACACACAAAAAAAATACTTCGGCTATAACAGTTTTAAGAAGATTCAGGCATTTAAACATTTTTATGGAGGAGCGTTCAAATCCACATGAAAAGGGCCCTGAACTCTGAAATGGATGTCCCTTAACCTAAAACATAACAAATTATACGATGTATGTCACCCAACAAATATTTAGATCATTGTTATTGTATCATTTGGCAATTTCTAACATCTTGTAAAATTTTCAGAACGCTAAAATGTAAACACCTTTTGAACACCTGACACGTGTTCACATTACGTTTTCTGTGATAAAATTTCCAGTTCCTTAAAATATGTGAAAAATATTAAGAGATTTAAATTTTCAATTTTTAAAAAAAAAGGAGATGGACAAAGTTTGCCTTGTACATTTCTAAAATAACAAGGAAAATAGTTAAAAAAAATTAAATGAAAATTTCTAATTAGTCTGCTGTAAAATATATTAAGGACTCTTACCCTGGAAAGCGAGTGCACCCTAATGCCACTTTTTTTCTTTGGATCTGAAGGTGAAGGTGTTAATTAGCACTGTATAACAGTACTTTAATCATTACTTATCTGATAATTGCCAGCAAATAACTTGACATGATATGGTTACAACCGTTGCAAAGGACAGGAATTTAGTATAATTAGTACACAAAAAGATTACAATAAATACAACATTGCATGCTGAATTTTAGATTTTGGAGAAATCCAAATTTCATTCATTATTTGTAAGCCTGTTCAGAGCCATTTGTGTTGATCAATATGTATAAAACATAAAAATCACACAAAAGGGGCTTACAAACATATAAAAAAAAAATTGTGGCAATTGGATTTCCAACAATCCGAAATTACTGGATTGCTGAATTTTTCCACCGAAAATGCTCATGCTGTTTTCAGGATCAGTGCCAACCATTAAGAAAGTTAAAGTTGATTTTGAAGTTCTCACTATGGGTGGTTGACGGATACAACTACCAGACCAATGAGTGATAGATATAAATAACACTGACCCAACATGTATTGTTTTTGTAAAGAGTTGCTGGTTATTCATTTTCTCAGTTGTTTAAAACATTCCTTGTTTTGCTTGTACTGTTCTTCTGAAAGCATTTCAGAATATCTCCTAATCTGAACAAAAGGACCTTTTTTTGTATCGGTTTTGAAAAGATTTTGAAAATTCCCATATTCCCGAAAATTTCTTAAAATTCCCATAAATTCCCGTTAATTCCCAAAATTTCCATGAAATTCCAGCTCTCCTGAAAATTCTGGGAATTTTGCAACCCTAACGAGTCCGATCGAAAATTTCACTTTTTTATTTTTACTCTGAGGCAGCAAATAATGGAATATAATAGATTTCGATTGGTATCATTTAATTAGTTTTCTTAATATTTTTCATATATTTTAAAGAACTGGAATTATTTATCACAGAAAACGTAATATGAACACGTGTCAGTTGTTCAAAAGGTGTTACATTTTAGGCGTTCTAAAATTTACAGTGATAATAAATGCCTTGTGCTTCCTGCCTTCCGTCACATTGACGATTGGCGACCACTCTGCACAGTTTTTATAACTATCTTCCTCCATACAGTTCTGTCTTGAGCAATTCTCTTTAGCTTGTTGTACCTGTAGCCTGTCCATTCCTTGATGTTGTCGAACCATTGTTCTTCTGCCTTCCTCCTACCTTGCGTTCCTTCTACTTCCCTTCGATATTTGCAGGGCAGAGGGCTGCCACTGCCTCTAACTATGTGACCAAATACCTCAGTTTTGGTATTTTTATACAATTGCCAAGCCACTGTCCTTTTTACACCAAGCTGCTCAGGACGCTCGCTTTGTTTTCTCTTCTCCTTCCAGCTTACATTAAGCATGCCCCTCCATAGCCACTTTTCTGCTGCCATGATCCTATTTTCATCAGCCTTCGAAGTGTCCAGCTTTCAGCACCATAGAGGAGCACACTCCAAACCAGAGTTCTGGACCAATTTCATTTTGAGACCACAGAGGTTTCTATCCTTCCACAAGTCACTTATCGAATCATTCTTGACTTAGCCATTGCAATCCGAGCTTTGATGTCATTACTCCAGTTTGCTGTTGCACTTTTTAGTGAACCTAGGTTTTGAAAGCTTTCACCTGTTCAACTTTTTCATCATAATCCATGATGCTCAAACTCCTCCGGAGCTACTCCAGCAACCATTATAGCTTTGTCTTTTTTAACATTAAGACTCAGGTCACTCTGTGCCGCTGGTGTTTACTGCTTTGTCAGCTCTTTCAGAGCGTCTTTTTGATCCATCAATCAGAGCAGTATCAGCTGCATACCTCAGGTTGATTGGGTATACCCCCAAATTTGATGCCACACTTAGATATCTCTGCATCTCTCCGCCTTTTCTGTATAGGTGACAAAGACGTGAGGTGATACAATGGCAGCCTGTCGTGCACTTTTACCCAATTTCGAACTTTTCTGTATGTCACCATTCCATCGTATGTTTGCCCTTTGGTTTTTCATATATGGATTTAATTAAAGCTACCAGATGTTTTTAGGAAACCCATCTCAATCATTGCGCAAATCCTTTGCTGTGACACACCGAGTCGAAGGCCTTTGAATAATCTATGAACATTATAAAAGCTTGCTGGTTTATGGCGATACTTTTTCCCGGAGGACTTGGCAAGCAACAGCTGTCTCTAGTCTCTCTTCAACCTCCTGAGGCAGCCTGGGTTCTTGCTGTGCTGCTCCTTTATATGTCAAGCGATCCACATGATCATCAGAAGAATTTTGCTGGTGTGACTGATGAGTGCTAATGTTCTGTAATTTGAACACTGCTTGGGATCACCTGATTTGAACAGAACTACAAACTCCTGGACTTCCAGTCATCTGGCCAGTGGCAGCTAGTCCAAATGCTTGTACATAATTATGAAGGCTCTTGATCCTTCTGGTCCAATAGCTTTTACTAGTCAGATGAACCCCATCTAAGCCTGGCGACTTGCCTTCTAAGCCGGTTTAACTTTTGTGACCTTCTGAGAGAGTGGTTGGTGGTCTTGTCACCTGTAGGGATTTTATCCTCATTAGGGGGAAGTTCCCCTGGTGGTCTTTCAAACAAATTAGCTCCCATACGCCTTCCATCGTTTCATGATGTCATCAGGCTTGTCCAGAACGTTTCCACTTTCATCTTTAATGCAAGCTTGTGAGCTGGCCTTGTGCATTTGCTTTTGACACATTTGATTGTTTCAAACATCTGCTTAGATTTTCCTGCCGAGTTCCGCTTTTTCAATCTTCTGGCACTGTTCTTCTAGCCATGCTGTCTTACTGGCCTATTCTCCTTTGTCTTTTCTGCTCTAAGCAGTTTGTACCGTTTGAACTTGAGAGGGTTATTCTGCATTTTCTAAGGAGACTTTTTTCCCTCAGCTAATTTGAGCACCTCATTGCTAATCCAAGGTTTCTTGGCAGCGTTGACTTTGCGAGGTGTGTGATCACCACTCTGACAAACTTTTTGAACCCACCACAATTTCCTCAGATGGCCTTCCCTAGGTTCTCATTTATTTGACCAAGCTCTGCTGTGACACCTTTTCATTTTCATCAGTGCATTGGTTTCTTATTACCGGTCTTCCAACATCAAAATTTGGTCTCCTTGGTTTTTGTGGGGGTCTCTTTTCTTGTGAGCTTGATTCTCATCTTTGCCATCTACCAAATATGTGGTCTGTGTCCGCAGTCAGCACCTTGATTAAGATTTAGCATCCTTGATGCTGGACTTCCACCTCCTCCTTATCAATGTAATCAATTTTGGTTGCGGTATCCGATCGCGAGACGTCCATTATAAATATTCCTCTTATGAGGTCAAAAAGTGTGTTGTATTAACTAGGATTGTTCGCTTGGCAAATCAGCCAGCTTGTCTCACTCCCATTTCTGCAAAAAAAAAAAACAAGACGAGGGCGACAAGCGAAGGGAGAGATGTCCTCCTAGACCAAAATTCCCTATCCCCCTCTTGATGTCTTCTCCTCTTCCTACTTTGGCTTTAGGTCCACCCATAACAATGCATAAGTCCCTTTTACTGATCTTATTTACAGCAGTTTCATCTCTTAAAAACTGTTCAATGGTGTCTATCGGGGGTGGATGTAGCCAATATACTTGTAAAATGGAATGTGGTTTGGTTAGCCTTAGTCTTATGATCAGCAGCCTGTCTGAATAGGTGGATATGATCAAGAGCCTTTCTTTGCCTCTCCTCTAAGGATGACAGCTACTCCACTTTCACTCCTGTCCATCTGACTTCTAGAAAAACAACAGTGGTTTCTCTATCTGGGACGAATGTCCCTTCACCATTCCATCTGGTTTCACACAGCCAATTTTTCCACAAGTTTGCGACTAGTTCCTCCAATAAGAGCTCAAGCCTTACAGTTGGTTCATCGTTATTAACGTTCCAAGTGCCAATACGCAGTACACCTTTCATACTACAAAGGTGATGAGAGTCTGACTGGAACTGCTATAATCAAGTGATATCCTCTCCATGGAGTTTGGGGTACCACCTTCATCACTAACACGTGGTTCCCGCTTCCTCCACACCTCTTCCTCAGTAGCATCATGGGTGAATGTCCTGAGGGTCCCAGCATTCACCTGGAGTAACATCTTTCTTCTTGAATTGGGCATCATGTGGTATTCTCGGGAGATTTAAGACAGTGGTTCCCTTACCTTCTGCCCCGGTGGGTCTATCCCGCTCACTGGATTGCTAGGAAATGTGTGCTCCATCTTGTATTCCTGCAGATTTTCCCATGCTGAGTTATCATGGCACGTCATGAATACTGTAATCGAGGCCGTTGGCGACATATATACGCTCTCCGCCCTTAGAGAGGAAAGGTCATTAAGTTCGGTGTCCAGCCACCAACATTATGATACCTGGAATGGTTTAGATTGCGGTATGTCCTTCCTCCCGAGCCCCTCATTCCCCTAGCCGCAAAGCCAGAGTATCCAACTGGCACAACGTGGGAGGTGGGGTTGGGTTGCGTGTGAGGCGATTATGGACAGGTGGACTGATGGTAGTGCCCCCTGTACCTACAACCTGTTATAGCAGAATGGAAATGTGGATTAAAAGGAAAAGTGAGCATGCAGGTTTTGAACAAAAGATTGAAAGAGAAGCAAGCAAAGCCAAGGTTGAAGTTCGCAATTACTCGACAGCATTGTGCAGTTTTATATGCTTCTGCCACCTACAGTATATACAGTCCAGATATCATAAGATGAATGAAACCAGAGTTAGATCTAGGTTTTGAAAAGTATCCTTGCTTCTTTTTCTTTCAGAATTAACTTATGCCAGGAAGCATCAGTATACACTTCGACTGCTGCATGCCGCAAAACCGCATACCTCTGGTACACATAGAAAACTCTGTTTAAAAAGTTTAACAAGTTGTTTGATTACGCTGAATTATCCTTGCTGATAGATCATCACATGTAAAGATGGAAGGCATCTGATAGTTTTATTGAAAGAAAATAGTTAGGACTATGTTCTTTTAATCTTCCATTATAAATGATTTGTGTCCCAAAATTGTACCAAATAAGACCTAAAATCGCTTTTAATTCTTTGCTTGACATGTATTTAAGATAAAGGCCAACAACAAATACCATCTAAATAATATTGTTCATCTGGGAGGTATGTTTTGCGTTGCTAGTTTTCTGAACAAGTCTCCATCTGGGGCTCCACCTGGTCAAAAGTGCAAGTCCAAAACACCTCCAGATGACCATTTTTTGCAAATAGGCTGTCTTTTGGAGACGTTTTTTACTAATACATCCAAACCATCTCTGCTTGTCCAAAGTGTGATTGACATTTGGCAGGGCTCCTAAGGTATAAAGGCAGGGGCAGAATGAAGGATTTCAGGAAGGGGTCCCTCTTGTTAACTTGTTCCTTAGAATTCACTCTAGATCATTTCCTACCTCTCTCTCTCCTTAAATCAAATGCCGACTTACCGGCCACATATGATCCACTGCACAGGACACATGCTACACAATGAAAAAGTTTAAATTACCTGTGCTATATGGCTTGTGATTTGTTTGAACCAATTGATGCGGCAACGAATCCTATTACATGGCACTTCTATGGTGAATACTTCTTTCAAAGCAGCTATGAGCTGTAATGTTAAAGAACTTTCTCTCAGGAAACACACCAAGCATAATATTCACCCCTTAAGTAGCCCTCCTCTCTGAATGAATTTTAAGCATGCGTATTCGGAAATTAGGTCTGCCCAGGGTCTACGGTCTGTAAAAAGTCTACTTTTGAAGCAGGCCTTGAACAAAAACTAAAAGTCAATTGTTTTGTGTTATGCTTACAGAACCAAGTCAAAGCTTATTTGCATTTGTTAATTTCTTAACCACATTCAGTGCATCAGGATAAAACCACTCAAATTCATGTTTAAAGGATTAGCATCCTCCTTTCTTATAAAAAAATTTGCTTTTCAAGGCATCTTAGCAAATTCTTTTAACCTGACTTTTGGGCCCCACATGATATTTTTTAAAAGTTTTTTTTTCTAAGAAGTTTTTAAAATACAGCAAATAAAACTTGTGCATCTCCATGGCAAGCTGGCAGTATGGAACATGACCTCAGATGACCTTTGACCTTGGTCCATGACCTTTGACATCAGTTACATATGAAGGAACCCCTATTGCACCTTAACCCCAAGTCTGTAATAAAATTGGATTGTTCCGTCCAAATTTATTGGTCGAGCTATGAGTTGCAAAAATATTGGGTGAGACGCACTCGAGCCCAATATTTTAAAACTCAAAGCGAGACCAATGAATTTTGGGCGCAATCATCCGAATTTGATCATTATCATGCATAGAATCGCGTATCGGACACCTCAAAGCATGATAATGGTTTAAATCGGACCTCAACTTTTCGAAGACGACCTGAAAAACAAAAACCTAACCAAACTGGAACACACATACAGACATAGACATACATACAAAAACCTAACCAAACTGGAACACACATGCATACATATGGACATGCAGCTCTCGCAAATCCCCCTTCTGCTTTTCAAGCCAGGTGGATAAAATAGTTGTGAAAGGAGAAATCATGGGGTCACCAAGGTCACATGGGTCACCAAGGTCACATGGGTCACCAAGGTCACATGGGTCACCAAGGTCACATGGGTCACCAAGGTCACATGGGTCACCAAGGTCACATGGGTCACCAAGGTCACATGGGTCACCAAGGTCACATGGGTCACCAAGGTCACATGGGTCACCAAGGTCACATGGGTCACCAAGGTCACATGGGTCACCAAGGTCACATGGGTCACCAAGGTCACATGGGTCACCAAGGTCACATGGGTCACCAAGGTCACATGGGTCACCAAGGTCACATGGGTCACCAAGGTCACATGGGTCACCAAGGTCACATGGGTCACCAAGGTCACATGGGTCACCAAGGTCACATGGGTCACCAAGGTCACATGGGTCACCAAGGTCACATGGGTCACCAAGGTCACATGGGTCACCAAGGTCACATGGGTCACCAAGGTCACATGGGTCACCAAGGTCACATGGGTCACCAAGGTCACATGGGTCACCAAGGTCACATGGGTCACCAAGGTCACATGGGTCACCAAGGTCACATGGGTCACCAAGGTCACATGGGTCACCAAGGTCACATGGGTCACCAAGGTCACATGGGTCACCAAGGTCACATGGGTCACCAAGGTCACATGGGTCACCAAGGTCACATGGGTCACCAAGGTCACATGGGTCACCAAGGTCACATGGGTCACCAAGGTCACATGGGTCACCAAGGTCACATGGGTCACCAAGGTCACATGGGTCACCAAGGTCACATGGGTCACCAAGGTCACATGGGTCACCAAGGTCACATGGGTCACCAAGGTCACATGGGTCACCAAGGTCACATGGGTCACCAAGGTCACATGGGTCACCAAGGTCACATGGGTCACCAAGGTCACATGGGTCACCAAGGTCACATGGGTCACCAAGGTCACATGGGTCACCAAGGTCACATGGGTCACCAAGGTCACATGGGTCACCAAGGTCACATGGGTCACCAAGGTCACATGGGTCACCAAGGTCACATGGGTCACCAAGGTCACATGGGTCACCAAGGTCACATGGGTCACCAAGGTCACATGGGTCACCAAGGTCACATGGGTCACCAAGGTCACATGGGTCACCAAGGTCACATGGGTCACCAAGGTCACATGGGTCACCAAGGTCACATGGGTCACCAAGGTCACATGGGTCACCAAGGTCACATGGGTCACCAAGGTCACATGGGTCACCAAGGTCACATGGGTCACCAAGGTCACATGGGTCACCAAGGTCACATGGGTCACCAAGGTCACATGGGTCACCAAGGTCACATGGGTCACCAAGGTCACATGGGTCACCAAGGTCACATGGGTCACCAAGGTCACATGGGTCACCAAGGTCACATGGGTCACCAAGGTCACATGGGTCACCAAGGTCACATGGGTCACCAAGGTCACATGGGTCACAAAGGTCACATGGGTCACCAAGGTCACATGGGTCACCAAGGTCACATGGGTCACCAAGGTCACATGGGGTCACAAAGGTTGCAAAGGGTCACAAAGGTCACATGGGTCACCAAGGTCACATGGGGTCACAAAGGTCACATGGGTCACCAAGGTCACATGGGGTCACAAAGGTCACATGGGGTCACAAAGGTCACATGGGTCACCAAGGTCACATGGGTCACCAAGGCCCCAAGGGTCACCCCTCACCCCCACCCGCAAAAAAAACCATCGGGGGACTCACCCACCCTTCCCTCCCTGCACCCCCCCGTCCCCCCCGGCACACAATTTGGTGAATGGGCTAAAGGTGACGTGAGGTCACCATGGTCGCATGGGGTCACAAAGGTCACATGAAGTCCACCAAAGGTCACATGAAGTCACCAAGGTCACAAGAGTCACCAGGGTCACACAAGGTCTCCAAGGTCACATGAGGTCGCCCCTCGCCAAAAACAGCAACTTTTGGTTTTGGGGGTTTGTTCTTTCTGGGTGTCTATCTCAGCAATTTCTGCACGCTGCCCCTTTTTTACAAGCAGGTATTAAATGAAAAGCAAGACCTTAGTAACCTAAAATGCATATTCAAAAACTTTCAAATGGTAGGACTTTGCACAATACTGATTGAAAATCATGCCGAGATACTTTTTGTGCCAGGAGTATAAGCGATCAATATGAACCTGATCCATCCCTTCACTAAAATTTTATGGCAACTTTACATGACAACTATGTAGTCAAGACAAAAAGTTGTGCTAAAGTTTAACACAGAAACCACAGACAGGCAGACAGCCACACACACAAACACTGAAACACAGACCCAAGACACAAACTTACAAAACATCCAACTCCACTCAATGGACAACTAAAAAAAGGTAAAACTTATGCCCTTTCAGTTTATTCTGCTCCCTTGATCCATCAAGGAGCTTGGGGAGTCAAATCAGTAAAGTTGAAGTGGAAATAGCATATTTGACACAATTTAAAGTGTGGAGCAAATAAGTGGATGGGGTTGAGATTTGAACAAATTATGAGAAGCTCTCTGCAACTCAGTCTCCCATCTAAACGGGGAGCCAAATAAACATGTCAATCAGTATAAATTAAACAAATACTGTGGACTTAACAATGTGTACAAGCAAAGTCCGGTTGTAGTAAATTACCCATGAATTTAACAAGTACTTCACACTAGTTGATTTTTCAAAACAGGATTTAAGTAGGGTCCAAAGAGGTGAACGCTACATCTGAATCGGAACATTGGTTACGGGATCTGAGACGATATGACACAAAACAAAAATAACTCTGCTCTTAATTGTTGCAAACAAGTAATATCGGGGTTAAGTGCCCCCCCCCCCCCCCCCCCCAAAGTGAAAAGTTAATATGAAAAGTAATACATGTTATTTTTATGACTGGACTTACAACTAGGCACTTAAATGTATCCGTCCTTCAGAAAAGTGCAGATAAAACAATTGAAAAAATATATTAGCTTTCATTAGATTCAAGGCACTGCTTATAAGTTCGGATTTTAGGACTAGAATGTCAACACAAGTGTTTTCTGTGTGTTTTGCATCAATAACAGGCAAGACTGGTCAGGTCTTATCTTTCATTACCTAACCTTTGATTGGAGCGGAGTCGAGGGGGTATTGAGTCATACCATAATGCACCAGTTTTGGAAAATTCTCACCTCAACGGGGTATCCCACAAAATCATCTTATTAAAATATAAAACCTTAATTTTACACTCATTTTAGCCCAAAGTGCTAGTACTTAAGGATTTTTATCATGATTATGAAATGTTTTTGTGGTCTTCAACCTTCTTGAACACTTTTTATCAAGTACTGACAGGTATTAGATAAGTTACATACATACAATGATTATGGGATTGTTTTCAACATCCCCACTGGATTGGAGCATTGCAACAGGAATTGAGATTATCATTTCATCAAGTCTGTTCATTACTTTCATTGAAAAGACAACTCATTTTAATCATAGTAATCTATCAGCGCAACAACGCAGGCGTTCAACTGGATCTCTCAAAATCAAACACATATACAACCCTGTCACACTTACAGTGGATAACATAATTGACAACTCTTGTCCCTGCACTTATCCCAATGAAATTGAGATTTTGGTGTTGAAGAAAGTCATATTTTTGCTTCATCACTCCAGTGAAATTTAATTGTAGAATGAAAAACATTCATAATTTGTTTTATCAATAATTCTAAGAAGTAGACCTTGT
The DNA here is from genome assembly GCA_023653785.1 of Ophioderma brevispina. Classification (NCBI taxonomy): domain Eukaryota; kingdom Metazoa; phylum Echinodermata; class Ophiuroidea; order Amphilepidida; family Ophiodermatidae; genus Ophioderma; species Ophioderma brevispina. Next base: position 860 of record JAMKCH010037451.1, on the reverse strand, counting down.
CATTAGCTCAGACTAGCTTTGCTACCTATCAACCCAGCTAGCCTGGCTATTCTATAAAGCCCAGGCTACCGGCTAGCTATCAGCCCAGCTATCCTGGCTATGCTATCAGCCCAGGCTACCTGATATGCTAGAATCCCAGCTAGCCTGGGCTAGCTATAACCATTCTAAATCCTTGCTACGCTATAAGCCCAGGCTAGCCTGGCTACGCTATAAGCCCAGGCTAGCCTGGCTAGCCCTAAGCTACCGAATAGCAAACCCATGGCCCTAGCTCTACCGGGCTAGGCCTATATGTTAACTTACATTGCCTTCTCCTACTACTTGCTTCCATTACTTGTTACAGTCACTGCTTTTAATTGGTTCTTAAGAACCGCCGGTGGCTGGAATTCCAAGTACACATCCTGCTGATTATTTTTTGCCAACATAAACAACAAGATCGTTCCTTGTTTTTTCCGCTCACCGCAAAGACCGTCCGGCTCTCCCCAGTTTTCTGAGACTCTGAATGATCTTCACCCAAGATATTTGCTACAAACTTTAATATTCCCGCTATTAATAAAAATGCTAGACCAATTATACTCAAATTTTGTAATCTATTACTGTGGGAATTCCACATGCTGTACCTCCTGTTCTCCTTTCGAAAATTTCACAAAATGTGCAGTTTGAGTAATTAACGTTTACAGTGTACCATAATTTAACAGTGACACCACATTTTAATGTTAGATGGGTGAGCATGGGAAAGTCGCCTTGTAAATAGAAGGTAGCATCTACCTCTGACAGGATGGAGCAGATCTACACCATCAAATGCGTTAGACTCACTCTCTTTGGGGCATTCCTAATTAGTCTTTCAAGTACCACTGTGAAAA
>JAMKCH010037450.1:0-14244 GCA_023653785.1 Ophioderma brevispina | reverse complement strand
TGCATATTAGGCGCTTAATAGCTGCTTAAAAGCCCATCAGAACCAACTAGAACGAAATTTACCAACAATGTGCCAAAGGTGTTAAAAATGGCGGCCATCTGGATATATGTAAATTAGGTATCTTTCCGCTGATAAAAATACTTCGGAATCTTACTATAATTGGGGGACTTATGAAATGCGGTGTGGTTTAAAAAATGCAAATTTTTTTGGAGGGGGTTCACCCCAAATATGGTATTTTACCAAGGACGCCAAGTATTGAAGTAGTGTGTATGTTTCTGTGCTAGTGTCTGCCTCAGATATTACTGCATAAAACCAACAGAGGGCGTCCTAATGTGTAAGATGTGACATATAAGTTACATCATCTTTACCTCAAAGTATAAATCAAAGCCTTTCAAAGTTCCAATCTATGTCCAAACCCTGTATTATTCACAGATTCCAGAAAACTATTGAAAGTATACAAGCCTGTCAAGCTAAAAACTTTTAAAAAGACAAGGCGAGAAAAATATTTGAAGTTGCAGTTTAGTACAGACCATCAACAGATTTATTTATTTTTTCGCAGATCAATGGTAAATTATATCATTTAGTTTCTAAAATGCATTGGTATTAAAGATATTACTGCAAGCTCAATAAAACAAAACAATTTTTTTGCATATTTTTACACGTTGGAGTCAAAATTTGAGGACGGTCATCAATTTGTTTTTTTTTGTTGTTTTTTTTTTTAATTTTTGCTGTCATTGCCAGGAGCTTTCTTAGGTGTACATACTTTTGACACAAAAAAAGATTTCCTTACTCAGAACATCCAAAGTATATGAGAAGTGTTAAAAAATGTGACTAAATTCGAATAAAGAGGTGGCCTCCAGAGAAAAAAGTACGTATTTAAGACCTCTCGGATAAACAGAGAACTTACGTTTTGAGAAAAGTGCAATTGAAAAACTCTATTGGGACATGCGTCAATAGGAAAAATGAATTAAAAGTTCTCTAACACAAATTTAAATATCATTATCAGATTCCCAAATAAAGTGAATAGGAAGCTTGTGAAAGGACTTATTCAAATAGGCCAAAGAAAAATAAAATAGTAAAAATATCAGATTTCCCCCCAAAATTGATGACGTCATCTTTATGGCGTCATAGCTATTCTTTTGGCAATCCCGGCGAATTTTACGACCTTGGATTCGTAATCCTGAGGATTTAAACAAACAGTTAATGTTAGTCTGCAAAAAATTTCTTCGAGGGACTCCCTACTTTTATTACAGTGTTGAGCCTGACTATAGGTAGTTCTCATTTCAGACACTCACAAGAAAATTAGGCCAGTCCAATTTTTGTCACACGAAAACGGTCATTTTTGGCTAAAATTGGCCAAAAAAACTTAATTTCTCTCTCCATCCCCCCACCAAATCAGTGAAAAATATGGTTTAAGTCCAAAATCTGAAAATATATGACATTTACCCTTAGAAACATTCAAGCTAATCAAGAATTTGACTGTTTCACCCCTAAATATTTTTTTCACGCTGTGTACGCTAAACGTAAGTCAAACCTTGAAAGCTGTCGTTGTGTTAAAGAGTCCCTCTGCCCTTACCCTGTTAGAGTTGATGTAAAGTGCAAAAATTGTAGATTTTCAATTTCAGTTTCAGATTGGGAAAATACAAATTTCCGACTCCCTTGACCGATATCGATACTTGAAAAAGTCGCAACCATGATACAAACATTTGACGTCATATTTGACCTTTTAAACCAAGTTAAAGATAATATTAAAAACCCCATTACACCATTTGTGTAAGTAGGTTACCCAACAACTCTGCTCGTCGTTCGTGCGTGCAGTCCAAATCACAGTGGAAGATCGTCTTTAAACAGCTGATATTTTCATCATCCAGGTTGATCAGTCCTGGCATTCCTCTTGGGACTTGTAGACTATCCAGTCATCTATGATGTGGCTAATTTTTTGTGGCTCTCCACAATCGCAGTTTGGTGAAAGTTCAAACTCGGCGGTGAAGGAGTTCTTTGTATGATCGAGTCACCCTGTACAAGCCCACGTTGACCAACAGTTAACAATGGACCAAATTATGAGCACTTGGAATCTCTTTTACATATACTAACTTCAGTTTTAGCAGTGTTCCGAGTGGGAGTATAGCCTTTAACACTTAACTGTGCCCAAGTAAATCGAGATCTGCGATCATACATGTTGGCAGGTATTATAAATGCTGCCTTTGTGTGGGGTGCATTAGAGGTGTTAAAGTGGCTATCTGAGAGGGCAGTAACTGCGTCGTATTTTTAATGTACATTGAAAAATTGCAATCAATAGTTCGAAAACACACGCAACACATGCACATTTGATCAAAGCTCGGTCTTGTTGTCGCCGCTTACTCAATTGAGGTCACAAGGTCATAAATGTATATCCTGTGGTTTTGGGGCTACACAAGGGTTTTTTTGGGTGCTATGGTTGTTAATTGTGCAATATGTACAAATGATCGATACATCGGTGATTGTGAGCCTTGTTTGGATTTTAGACGTCGTATTAGTTGTGGTTGGTGTCGTTTTTAATAAGTTTGAAGCTTGTTGTCAGGGGTGTATAATGTTGGGGGCGGTAGGTTTCGGCATCTAGTTGTTAACCAATGTTGTCATTGTTGGTTGCAATCTGGGATTTAGATAGTACGAAAACTCGCAAAGCAAAGGGTCTTTGGTGGAAGCCCATGCCATTTCCACCGGTCATTCAACAGTTATTGTCACAATCAAATAGGCACTATTTCCCATCTTTTTCCAAACGAGCTTCACCTAGCATCATGAAGTAGTCAAAAGGCCAATGACAATATCATTCTTAAAAAAAAAAACTGCCTCAAGCTATGTGTTTCATGGATGATTTGTCAATTGAATGATTTTTTCATTTTGGTTTGTACATGCCCAGTCAAAATGCTTTATTATTATTGTTATATTGTATCATTAACACTAACCCTCATCAGGGACAATGAGGTGAAACGAAAACGTTGTACCGGTCGGAAAATGTTTCTCGTGCAGCATCTCGGGCCAGTAACAAATATTTTTTTTTTTTCTCATCAATTTGACTCTCATTGCACCTCATTGCACCTGGAACGTCTTCCCGGAAATTAACGGCAATGTATCCGCGTTGCATCTTCTTGGGATTCCTTCCCGAAAATGACCGTCGGTTCCTCTTTGCATCTGGGACGTCTGTTCTCGGAAAGGATGCGATTTCCTCGTTGCATCGGGGTACGTCATTCCGGGAAAATGATGAGATGCTTTTCAAATTGACATTTTGGACGGTTTGCCCGCAGAAGGCGCAATGCTTCGCGCAAATGACTCTCAATGCACCTCATTGCACCTGGTGGAGACGCATTTCCGGAAATGACGCAATTTCCTCGTTGCTCTGGGACGTCTTCCGGGAAAATGACTCGATGTTCCTCGTGGCAGCATCTGGGGACTTCTTCCGGGAAATGACACGATGTTCCGCGTGCATCGGGCCGTTATCGACTATACGCTACTTATTCTTGTGCCGGAAAAAACCGTCCTAGATGCATGAAAAACGCAAAATGTTTGTTTCTCATTGCATCTGGGCCTTTAAAATAAAAATAGATTGGCACTCTCTTGCATCTGGGTCGATGTTCGGCAAAACCCGGTCCGGTTTAGGGGTTAATAATAAATTAAGCTACACGACGCTTTTAGTTTGTTAAAAGATACGGCATCGTTGACAAGAATATACGTTTACGCGCGTGTGATTCCAAAGGCCGAATATTAAATACTGGCTTGTTCAATGCAACGTTCATACATCATAATCATAACTATAAATAAATCCTATCATTCTGTTTCATGAACTATATCCTATCATTTCTGTTATCATTAACATAAATACAGGTACAACATTGGTGAATCTTTACGAATAATTGAAAGAGTCGCCCAAAGCCGTCTTGCGAAATATCAGCTACTACACTAGAAACGACTGAAAACAAAGACTACGATTCATAGATAATATTATGTAAGTGGACTTGAAAGCAGCCCAACGACACCTATCTTTGGTAATGCTTAACTTCTTTTGTGGCCATTTCAATCATGCAAAGAGCTTGAAGTACATGGGCTATCCCCTCGAGCCATAGTAACAAAATACCACATTTAGAACTAACCTCCACTTAGTTTTAGTAGGTATTTTTTCTTTTTTTGAGAAGTTAAACAAAGGACAAAATGAACATGAGTTGAAAGGCAACTCGTGTTGGAGTGATGTTTACCTTTTTAGGGAGTCCAATTTTCCCTGTTATTATTAGAGAAACCTGTATTCACATTGGAAATATATCAAAATACAACATGATACACATACTCTTATTGTATTTTTTTTTTGTCACATACCCCTATTTGTAGATTTCATTATTTTCTCATTTGGTGGGGGATTGGATTAGGCTAATGGAAATTGAGTGTTATTTATCTTTGGAGCGCGCATCAAATTTGCCAGTGTGGCAAATCGAAAACTTGATAATACCTAAAAAACTAATTTCATTGGGGAAATTATTCAATCAATCTCATCGAGGCTCATACGGTGGGGGGGATCCCACTTTGCAATGGTCCACTTGGTGCGGAGATTTTTGTTTTTTTAGTAAAAAGTGTAATATTTAAAAACAAAAATTTTTTTGACCAGAAAGTTGTCACCTTTTTGGTGGGAAAATACTCAAGAAGGACCATCTTCATCATTGTGTTGAGGTGCACTTTGACCCGAACAAGTCCCTCCAATTTCTTTTTTTTTTTTCAAGTCATCAAACGCACTCCCAAAAACAATGTGTGTGCGTACTACCTGATCTCATCCTGTGTATCTGAAAAGCAGTTGGCCTTGGGAGGTAAGGTTACAGTAAGCCTAGAACCATAAATTCTGAATTTGCTCCAGAGGTTTTCTCCCGCTAGTCATCATATGCAAGGCACAAATGTTTAAAACTTATTTTCAAAAATTTCTAAAAATAAATTTGCAAATACCCCAGTTGTGTTAATTAGTACTTATAAACTTGTGTTGCATATATCTTGTAACATATAAGGCAGTAGTGTATTCAACAGCCTTAAGATGTAATAATGAAATTACCTATCTAGCCACTTATTTAGGGGCAACAACTTTTGTAGTCCTTCAGTTTTCACAATAGAAATGCATTTGCGAGGCCAAGTTTGACTCGTATATTATTGAAACCCTTTTCATTGTACTCTAACTGCATGCATTTTAGTCAGATGCAATGCTATTGTATCCTCTGGCAAAAGCGCTTCTAAATGTTGGTTATTATTATTATTCCTTATTGTGAGTACTATCTTTTTCATCTTTGCTACGGAAATTTGGATTTACTTTTTCTGGCGATTTATTTCTTACACCTATAGTAATGATGACTTAAGGCAGATACACCGATTCATAGAATTCGCTTCAGCGACTTGGCGCAATCTGGCAACACTAATCATCAGATCATAACGGGGGCAGTTCGCTCCTAATGGCGCTCCACAGGCTACAAAGAAGTTCAATCCGAAAACCTTGCTTCAAATTTGTGTATCTGGCACCTGTTCACAACCAAAATCAGCAGAATTACTACATCACTAATCCGGCACCAGACTGTCAACACATGGCGGTTTGCTGCTTAAATCTTCCCCAGGATCCGAAGATAAAATTGCAGTTTTGGGCTTTAAAGTGAGTAACGCATTGATACTAATGTCCGCAAAATGCCTTAGTTAACATTAATCCCTGTAAGACTGCTCAATGGGCATATGTGTGTTTAACGTCTGCATTGCAGAGGCAGAGGGGCTTTTGAAATGGCCATGTCATGTGCTCGTTCGCGGAGGATATAGTCCGCAACGGTAGTTGAAGCCCCGGGGGATACAACCCTTACGTTGCGGTACCGAAACTAGACCCATGCTTTGCTTTTCCTATCATGTCACGCCTTTGGGGGGCCTTGGCAGATGGTTGTCAACAAACTGCTTTAAGGTTCAAAGTAGAGGATGACCATTGCTGAGATCATCTGTCATTAGGTCATCGATCAAGGATGATCGATAAGGATACTGTGACTGCAGTGTCACGGATTGGGTAGCAAAGTGATTCCGTGGAAGTCTCTTCTCCCTGACCTCAAGGGTTGGTGGGGGGAATTAGGCTACCAGGTTTCATCAAACTTTTGGCGAGCTTGATCATCTGAGGTTCCTCCTAAGAGTTGCAGGAGCTATGCCAGAGCAGAATTGGAAGATATTCTACAGCCGTCGCCAAAAGGCAACCACTAACAAGTCTCATTGCATCATTAAGAACGACAGTACAAAGACAAAATGGCAATCGTTGACTGCACACATGACCAAACAGAGGTCTGGAAATTACTCTAAATCACGTAAATCAATCTTATTCAATAGACCATAAGCGTAAATATCAACGAGGGGCCGCTCCACCGCCAAAAAGCATGAGGATCGAAAAATGGGCAACACAAACCCGGAAGTGGTCCCTATCTGCGATTGCCGCGGTGTTTTACTCATAGAAACTACACATATAGGAGTCGGCAATCCCCGGGGCCAGGGCGGCCTTTCCCAATCCTCCAAAAGTCTACAAAATTTGATCACGAGAATAGATTCCTACCGTTGATAAATTAAAATACAATGTTGATATTCACTCATTAGCCCTAATATTAGGGAAATATTGCTCCTTGATGTTAAGCTAAATGACTTGTTTCCGGGAGAAATCTCCGCGCTACATGATAGTAATCTTTTTTTTATTTTGAGTTGGCTTTGCCTCCTTATAGGCTATCGGAACCCAGGCCTATTGCACAATAATTTGCGAAAGTGGGACCCCAATCTGACGGCCCTTTTGCAGAATTTACCCAGAACAAGGAAAACATGTAACCACACACAACAGCTACGACAATAAAAGCTATAAAAGAATAGTACATTCTGATATCAGTATATCAGTATAAGCCCCCATAACCCAGGGAACACTCAGTCCTTTCTGTCATGTGGTCTGGTTTGCTATCCCCTTTCTCTTTTAAGGATTTTTATTTTCAAGGTACCTGATAATTTCGGCAGTTTCCCTATACTAGTAATTAATTTGATTTGGATATCGCAAGTGTTAAAAAAATAGATTGCACAATCTTGTCGAGTATATACCATTTTTAATTAACTAGTCGGACAGCGCACGGGCCTTCCTGGTTTAGTTAACACTAAGGTTTTTTAATTCGACTGACTTCTAAGGTATTGCAGCTTCATGCTAATTATTAAATAATACGAATTTTTATACTTTAAACAAAATCGCGTTTACGTTTTAAAGTCACATAAGTTATCAAAAGCTACTATTTAGCTACTTGTTATTTACAAACACAGGCACATATAAAATGAATAAAACCCACAATAATCCCACAGCTACCTGACTTAGGCATATGCTTCGTAAAATACGCCAAGATAAAGCTTCGTTAAAAAGTTGTTTAACACTAATGAATCAAAATTACCATTATATCTCTTCAGGATATCTCCGATCATAACAATCAAAACGCACAAGGAACGCCATCACCTAACATGATTAAAAGTCCTAAAAGTAATTGAAAAGTGTAGAATTTTAACGCCTCGCCGCGCAAATAATGTAATGTGTCATGTACGTAGAGTGAGGTAAAACACGCTAAGATGAAGCCGTCATTAAAAGTGGGCTAACAAAGTAATAATAAAAAAAAATACACATAATATATTCCTTTCAGGATATCTCCGATCATTATTACAACCAAAAACAGTGAAATGATCGCCACCTAGAGTGATAAAAAGGTCCTAAAAGTATTTGAAGAGTAAGAGTTTTAAGCATTTGCCAAGCAGATTACGTAGTTCGTCTATGTAAACAAACGGGCTGCGAAAGTGACAGCGGCCGCGTGCGGCGCTCTTGCCCCTTTTTCGGCCCCATGACGCATTGGCGGTTCCGATTAGCGATAAACCTTATGGAAAAATAAACAACAGAATTTAGATTTTCATATTATCTGGTGATAGTCACCCAATTTGAGAAAAATGTGCATCCTCAAAAATCCTCCAATCTCCTCCTGTCACTTTAATTGAAACCGATTGTATTTGATTGACAAGCATGCACGGTTAGCTGCTGTGTTGCTTGGCCCCGTCCAAGCTGCGGCGTGCCTCGTCAAACTCTGAACTTGTGCCAAATTCAACAACCGCGACGCAATCGCGACCGACAGCCAGGCCCTGGAAAACAGGTAATGACAGATACTTTAGCGGCTTCAATTTCTAATACTTACTACTTTTTGTCACATCCATATCACTGATGTCATTGGAATTGCAGTTCAAACTAATTTACGATCAGAACATGAGATGTAAGTTGGATCAGAACAACATGATCATCACCCGCCACAGAGTACAAAATCTTTGGAGGAATCATGCGTGACCTTTGACAGTCGACATTGACAACAAAGGTCAGGGTAGAGCAATTCGATAAACCGGGGAGCCCGACCACTCCCGACTGTAATGGTAGGCGTATTAAGATTTTGGCCCGAAATTATGCTCCAGCATATGGTCTAAGACCATTGGTCCTGGAGCATAAATAATCTGGAGAAATATCATGGGGACCGGCCCGGGGGGCACTCATAGTACAACGGAGTCATGCTGAAATTTCGGGCATGTCAGACGAGTCATATCAATCTTTTGCATTTCACATTTACGAATCACCCTCATTTCTAGTCGTGCCGACCACCAATGTCAAAACGACGTAAAGGTTTCCCTGTACTAGGGCACTCATATGAAAGTGACGGTGATGTGCAGATTGGACTTTCCAACTTATCCTTATCTTATTCTGCCAAATTTCAAATATTTTGACTATTTTTTTTTTTTTTTTTTTTTTGGACAATCACTGATAGTCTTTAAGGGCAGTGTCAACCCTGGTGCTTTTGTTTTTACACGAATTTCTGATTTTTGCACCAGGCTTGTTCCGATTTATGTATATTGGTGTTCTCAACTTGATATGAGAACCTGGCACTTGCACATACGCCACAATAGTACCATGGTAACAATACATTGTGGTTTGGGTAGAAGCAATAATGCATAGAGCCCTATACAATACTGTGCTAATATTGATGGTTAACCACTAAAACGGCGGTTTTTTTGTTTATATCTTGTGAATGAAATGGATTTGGTAAAAAAAATAAAAAAAATAAAAAAAATACAACCTTTCATCTGATATCAAAATCTATACTCCTTCCGGGTAACTCAGGGGGTTCCCAAAGACGATCGGAACAAGCACCTTTAAACATCAAGATATTCTCCAATATAATCAATTTTGGAAAAGAAAAGTAAAAATCACACTTTTTTTACATTTTTCCTTATATTTCGAAAAGTAAGCTCTATTTGTAAAAAATGAAAAAAAAACGTCCCTAGACAAATTTGTATTGTTTCTAAAAATAACATAAGAAATCATGAAAATTTCCAACTTCGCAATATTGCCCGTGTCAGGTGTTATCTTGATAAGGATTCTTGCCACCATATCATCCGTGCTTTGATATTATCCCGCCTTGACTACGGTAACTCTCTCCTTGCTGGCACCACAAATAGTAATTTCACCAAACTGCAACGTATTCAAAAAAAAAAACTGATAAAGCTGTTTCGTCTCATCTATGGCATCAAACGCCGTGACCACCCCTTACATTAGTGACCGTCACTGGTTGCCTGTCAAAGAGCGCGTCAACTTCAAATACTCACCATCATTTATAAGTGTATTGACCAAGGGGGTGAAGCCCATTCAAAACCAGTCGTCCGTGCTGGGCGCTGACATTTTGATATTGCACGGAATACTTATTAGTTTGGGTGCTTGTATACACACATAATGTCAATTCGATACAAACAATCCGCCAAAATATCATTTTGGATGTTTGGTTGCTATTGGGTGTTTAATAAATTTTTGTGCTACCCATGGCCACACAACGAATGAAATACACGTTCCGTCTTCTTGAATTTAAATAAACCCGCCCTCAATAAAACTAATCCATCCTTGTTAACCTAAGCGCGCATTGCATTAATGAGAAAAAAGAGTATCTGAGCGCAATGATCCTGGTGCACTATTATTACATTACAAACACATACTCCTGGCCACCCCTACAACAACATCAATTTGTTCTCACTACCGATTAGTGTATCATATGCAAAGCGGCACCCACACCCTTCTTCCACATACTGTGGAAGAAGCGGAGGCAGCCATTGCTTTCTATTGTTGGTACTCTATGTTTTCTTTGTGGTCGGCAAAACATGCGAGGGACGATGAATTCTAAAGATTACGTAACGTTTTGCCTCTATAATATATATAGAACTCTTTGGTATTGACGGCCTTGCACAATCGTACCTTCAATCGGACATTCATAAACACAGATCCTGCTAATTACAGGCCCGTTTCACTTACGTCAGTTTGCTGTAAAGTAATTAGAACATGTCATCTACAGTCATGTCATGTGCCATCTGACTATATTAAGGCTTCAAAATGCCCCAGCCTGGCTTTCGCTCTGGACGATCGTGCGAGACTCAGCTACTGACGACTGTCCATAAAATCTTGAAAGCGAATGACGATATTCACCAGTTGATGCTATCATACTGGACTTCGCAAAAGCGTTTGACACTGTCCCCCATCGTAGATTGGCGCACAAACTTCGCCACTTTGGTATTGAAGACTCTCTGCACCATTGGATTTCATCTTTTCTCATTGGGAGACAGGCCGTCTGTTAACATCCAGGGCGCTTCATCTAAACCAGTTTATGTGAAGTCCGGTGTGCCACAAGGGACTGTCCTTGGTCCATTACTATTCTTAATGTACATCAACGACCTCCCGGACGACCTTGCATCAAATGTGTGCCTGTTTGCAGACGACTGTGTTGTTTATAGACCCATCGCTTCATTATCTGACTGTGAGCTTCTCCAAAAAGACCTGAAAAGCCTTGAGAAGTGGGAAAATAAATGGATGATGTCTTTTAAACCTGACAAATGTAACATCCTCCGTTTCTCCAGGAAGAAATCGAAGATTGAGCTTTCATATAAACTCTCTGGTCATTTCTTGCAAGCTGTCACCAGTCACAAGTATCTTGGTGTTTTGTTACACTCTCCGGCGATATGAAGTGGAATACTCATATTGATAATGCCACCGCTAAAGCTAATGGCATGTTGGGTTTCATCCGCCGCAACCTTAGCAACGCCCCCGCAAAGTTAAAATCCAGGCCTACAAAAGTCTTGTTCGTCCGCACATTGAGTACTGCAAGCTCTGTCTGGGATCCGGATACAACCGGAACATAACAAGTGAAGGTGTCCAACGACGAGCTGCACGTTTCATCATGAATGATTATGGGAGGAAAAGCTCTGTGACTGCCGTGTTAGATGAACTACAACTCCCATCTCTACAGACAAGACGGCTAAATCAGAGACTTGTTACCTTGCACAAAATCATTCACAATAACATCAACCTTGCGCTGGACGACCACTTGGAATTCAATATTAGGAGCTCATCAACTACATCCACCAGGAATCACAACTCTCTCTCACTTAAAATACCATTATCAAAGACCTACTGCCACCAGAAGTCATTTTTTCCTAATACTGCCCGGGACTGGAACAAACTTTCCTAGCTACTACCAGCATTAATGATTCTTCAAAATTCCAGAAGGCTTTAGTTTCTTGCTCGTACCAGGAATAAGTACCCGTCGCGTTCTCTAATCTCGCTTTGAGTGATGCTTCAGTTGGAGCTGTTCAATTATACCATCAAGATCAAGATCAAGATCAAATACAATTCGCACGACAACTTCGTTCTGCTGCTGACACCACACGGCTTGCTATAGATCCATTCCCATAAAACACCAACGGCGATAATGCCTTCATTTCATCTGTACGGTGTTTGGAACAACCTTCCACGTAACATCAGGGAAGCACAAACACTGGCCATTTTTAAGAAAGATTAAAGACTCATTGTTTGAAAATTGATCTGGTTTCTTGCTAGTGCTCTACTATATTTCATAGCTTTTATGTATTTCCATTAGGGTGCGCTTAGAGTGCCTTGTATAAGTGCAAATATAAATATGTATGTAGATGTATGTATGTATGTATGTCTGTATGTATGTATGTATGTATGTATGTATGTATGTATGTATGTATGTATGTATGTATTGATGTAGTATTGTATGTATGTGATGTATGTATGTATGTTATGGATGTATGTATGTATTATGTAGGTATGGTACAGCCCCAAGAATTAGCAATGATTTATCATTTTGAGTAGATTAAGTAGAAATTATAAATATTATAAATTAGTCTAAGTCATTACACATATGGGATATAACCCCGTTTTTTTCCAAAACTCCCCCTGGTTTGTGTGCAAATGGTGTGTGGGAAGCAAATAGAATGAACCAGAAGATCTCAGAAGAAAAGAAAACCGGAGAAGCGTCTAGAACCTTAGTTATTTCATTAGAAAGGTTAGAAAGGCTCTGGAATTAAATCAAGTCCAGGAGATCTGACTAGGGCCTATGTGCATTTCTGACTATAGTTATGGCGCCCTACTGCAGTATCTAATATGTGTGTACCAGCAGGGAGAAAGTGCTGTACCCATATAGAACAGTGGAGATCTGTGCAGTAGATTCAGGACTTATGATGAATGGTGCTAGATTTAGTAAACGACTCATATAGACTGCGGAGATCCTTCTAGATTGTTTGAGCGGATATATAAAGCCCTGTGAGAGAAGATGAGTCAGAGTTCGCAACATCATTTACTCCAACGGAGAGTTACCTACCATAATGCTCAAAGTTATTAGCAGAGTTTCCAAGATAGTGACTTCCAGTTGTTCCAAGTTAGAGACAGTGACAGTAAACAGTGTCTTCCTATAGTGGACATTGTCATGGTTGTCACAGCTCCAACAGTTTCGTCCGATTGTGTGGCCGTGTTCGGTTTCCGTATTTCGTGCCTCTGAGTTACCAGGATAAACAAGCTACAGCACTTTTGGACTTTATTATTTAGTCGAACCTCCGAGCTTCGGGAGTCATTAGGAGAGGTTTCTCAGGTAAGGACAAGGCGTCCGTGGACACGTCCCACTATTGGAAATATAGTTAAGTTTTGACGCTGGAATATTCGCCAGGGCTCTTTGCAAGTTCGGCATCTTAATATAATTGTAATCTCGCTGCAGCCCGCGTCGCGGCACAAACCAGGTAGTAACTTTATTATAGATTAAATCTGATTATTGATACCTAATCGATGGTTTGATGAGATTGATGTAAACAACGATTTAAAAACACACAATTAAAATAAAATACTTTGTTTTAAAATTTGTAATCAAGTTCACAGTGTATTGTCTAGTTATTCAGAGTTTGAATCGTAGTTTTAGGGTGGTTTTTGGCCTGGTCAAGGTGACGTATACAAAAACATGTATGGATGGAGTATGTATGTATGATGTATGTATGTAAAATTCAAATTGTGTGTGTTATGCTGTCTGAAATTTTTGGGGCCCAACAATCGTGTTTTTTTAGTATTTTTTTAAAATACGGAAGTTTACATTAATCTGATGCCACCACAGGGTTCATCGTCCAATTTTCTTTTTAGAAAATGTATCTTGTACATTTACTAATCAAAATATTGCCAAAGTTACAAACCGAATGGATTAATCGGAAAACTCAATTAAGTAGCATGGAGTCCCCCGCATGGGTACCACATTGCTGGCCGCAAAAGTGGGTAACACGCAGTACGGCTGGTCCGGAAAGTGTGTATAGTCTGTGTTCACAGACTTCGAATAGAATCATCTAAATTGGTACTGCGCGATAGATTAGCGTTATCAGTCCGTCATAGCGGAATGCTGCAAATGACTGAAACTAAATCTCAAAAGTCCCGGTCTTCCAAAATATCTCAGGAAAAATAACGTGCGAACGACGCACAAATTACACAAAACATATTTTTTCACCAAATTTAATTATTTACCGCAACAAAAATTATTTTCACACTTTTACTGCATGATTTTTTTACCACACAACAGTGCAATTATTTTCACACAACATGAGTTATGTTACACGCAACAAAATTGTATGATTATACAAGTAATAATTTATTATACAATGCAATAATTTATTACATCAAGCAATGATATATTACACAATGCAATTAATAATATTTAAAACAATGCACTTAATATATTACACAAGGCAATTGAATAGATTAGCATCAATGCAATGAATATATTACACAATGCAATAATATATTCAAATGCATAATATATTACACAATGCAATAATAGTATTGCACAATTGTCAATGATATAT
>JAMKCH010037449.1:0-15179 GCA_023653785.1 Ophioderma brevispina | reverse complement strand
ACAGCAAGACCATTCAACATCTTGATGCCAACAACCTGTTAACTGGATTGCCAATTTGGATTCAGAAAGAAGCGTTCCTGCGAGTCGCAGCTCACGTTACACGCTCTAGCCAAAGGACTTCAGGATAAGCAGCAGATCGATGCAATCCGTTTGCCAGGCCTTCTCGAAGGTCTTTGATCGAATGCCCCACAAACGTCTTCTTTTGAAACTCCACCACTATGGGATCAGAGGTCAACTACTTTCTTGGATACGAGACTTTTTATCGGACCGTACACAACAAGTCATACTAGAAGGGGAAAAGAGCAGTGTTGCCAGTGTGACATCAGGGGTACCCCAAGGCACTGTTCCGGGACCCTTTTGGTCTTCATCAATGACCTGCCTGAGTATGTTTCATCTAATATTCGGCTCTTTGCTAATGACACTCTTTTGTACAGATCGATTCCCATGATGACAACACTATCCTGGAAAAGGACTTGGTCAACCTTCAGAGGTGGGAAAAGAAGTGGTTAATGGCTTTCAACGCTGATAAATGTGAAGTACTTCGAATCTCAAACAAGCGTAACAACGTCCTAGGAGAAATCCCTTATTCTATTCATGGGACTGCTCTTCGCACTGTAGATGAGGCAAAGTACCTAGGCGTCACTGTCCATCGTAATCTCAGCTGGAAAACATACATCCAAAACATCTGAAAGAAAAGCAACTGTACCCTAGGCTTTCTTCGTCGAAATCTGAGGAAATGCCCGGCAAAAATTAAGGAACAGGCTATATAAGACATATGATCGATCCAACTTTGAATATTCTTCATCAGTGTGGGATCCACACACCAAGGACCTCATTTCCCAGATTGATATGGTGCAACGGCGTGCCGCGAGATTTGTAATGAATGATTACAAACAGAAGAACAGTGTCACCCAAATGTTACATCAACTTCATTGGCAGACTCTTCATGAGCGTCGCGCCCACGACAAGGTCATCATGTTGTATAGAATATTGAATTGTCTCGATGATACCTGCTGCAGTGCTGCTCCACCATATATATATCTTCTTCTTCAGACCAAACTAGGGACCACCACCAACAGCTACAACCACTGTAGAATTCTCTCTCTTTACAACACAGACGCCAGCTTCTTCCAATTGCCATCTGCATCTGGAATACCCTACTACCAGCCCTGAGTGGTTTTCAGCTCAGTCCTGGAGATCTTCGGATCTGCCTGAAGCCACTCACACTCCCAAGTAGAGCCACTAGCCCCACAATTGGGACCTTCTTTTTACTTGCATCAGTCTTTTGTTTCTGCACACTTTGTTGATATTTGTTTCCTGTGAACCCAGCACATTTTGTACTCAAGTACGGTAATACTCTACACTGCGTGATGTACTGATGCCTGATGGGAAAGATAGATAGAGTCAATCAAAACCAAGAATGGTCAGAGGTGGTTGACCCCTACGAACACGTTGCACTACATGGACAATGCATGTGTAGATACCGTATTAAGATATACAACAAATGCTGACAATTTTTGTCCAACATAATTACATCTTTGTCATTTACAGAAATGATTTTATTATGATAAATATTGCATATCATGTAAGACGTCAAATTATACTTAAACAGTTTCAGAGTTGTGCGGTTTTTAAATCACTGGTCACAATATTCCAAAATACTGCTCCCGTTCGACGAACGGCTTTGATCCAAAATGCTGGTTTTGTTTCTCATTTCGTGGAATATGGGGATAATAAAAACACACAAACAGACAAACGCATTCATTCCCTTTTTCGTTTGAAACCAAAGATGCACCCGTACACTGTGATAGTCCAATCCAACTGAGAATTTACTTACTACGTTGAAGTCCTTGGAAACACAGATTCAATTATTGTCCGGATTAACGAAGCCACCTACCAAGTATTGGCTTTTATATCAAAGACCAACAGAATAATGCAAATATTCACCATTTTGTGGCTGTGGGGTTGATTATGCAAACAAAAGTATGTCCAGGATGCACGAAAGCAAATTGCCAAGATCACTGGTCCGGTAATTGTAACTGTGCACAAGAGTGTTGCATACACAAGAAAATTCAGGACAAATAGCTTTTATTCACGACTTCAAATGACTTTAAAAACTGTTTGGAATCAAGGAGGTAACTCCGGTGTCAGTGTTTCTTTGGGAAACCACTGAGAGAACGTCACATGTGGCTTGGATTCTAACCCACTTCATATCTTCGAATTCTCTGGAGATATTGAATGCATAAGGTACAGTATAATGATGAGGTTATTTATGTTGGCATAATCTGATATATTCAGATATTATCGTGGAAATATTTGTTATAACCAATTTTTAAACTGACTTTGAACCTCGTTACATCAAGGACGTATAATTAAAATTACAAATTATTTTCTGTAAAACTGTAAGGAACTCGGTACATGACATTGTCATGTAAGGAAGCTGAAAATTGGATGACATTCAAGTTATATTTTATTCATATGACAAGTATACACTGTTAGAAATTTCCGTAAATTAAGAAAAAAGATTTTCCGTAAATTTACAATAAAAATAAAAAAAATAAATAATTTACGGAAATATTTCAAAAGTTTCCGGCAGCAAAATTTTCTGACATTTTTTTTTCGTTCCGTATTATTTAAATTACGGAACATTCTGTTAAAATACACATTTTTTCCATAAATATGAGACAAATTTCTGTAAAATTACTGTCAAAGTTCCGTTAATTGACAGAAATTCTGTAAATTTACCCTAAAAAGTCTGGAAATTCTGCTGCCAGAAATTTCCGTAAATTTACGGAAAATTTTCTAACAGTGTATACTTAATTCATTTTGCACAGGTATACTTATCTTAATATTGACACGCAACAATATTATATACATATAATTATCTGAAGTTTAGAGGTGCATTTCGTGATCCACAGCCTCATCTTCCTAAATTGCCAAAAAAAAGAAGATTTTGTACCATGATTTGAACCAGGCCTATATTGTATGTGTGCCTATATTATTTGCAGATTCCATAATGAAGAAATTCGTATTTTGTATTTTCAGCAGAAGAAAATTTTAATACAAACACAGTGACCTATGGGCACAGCGTGAAAAAAACATACCTTATATTACGCACCAAAATGCGCCCACCAGAATCAAACTCAAATTTTGGAAATAAACATCTGATTCTTGGATATCGAAGGATATCTTTTCAGCCATAAAATTAATTAATGATGGCACAAAGATCACGAAATGCATATTTTTAAATCTTCATTTATGTTATTCTTGTCAGATTATATAGGTTGTTTTGTTTTGGGGAATTTTGTCGCTATAGCTTTTGGACCCATGAGGGGGAAAGATGGTATTGTTGCCACCACACAATGAATTCACAGGCTTCACGGAATCCCAAATTGCCCGTTAAACGGTTTGAAGGATGTGGTGGCAGAACACACTGAATTCTTCTCCAAATGTGCAGGTATCAGAAGAATGCTTGCATAGTTTTTAAAGTGGTTATTTTATCACATTAGCACGTAAAGGCACTTGTCAGTGATTTGCTCAACCAAAAAAATCGAAAACTATCAAAAATCATATTTTTGTATATATGTTTGTAAAAGTTTAGGCACAAAGGTAATTGTGAATATCTTGTGGTTGAAAAAACAAGCCATCTTCTACTTTGCGAATTCTCAACTTCGTCAATAATCGGCGGTGTTGTGACATATTGTAAACAATCTTTGGGCTTCATCAGACGTACGTAATTTGTATTTCTTGTTCTAAAACCTATCAAGGCAAACAGCATATTTTCTTTAGTCCGACCGTTACTTGAATATTCTAACTCAGTCTGAGACGCCCACCAAACAAGATCTCATTAACAAAATAGAAATACCAAAAAGAAGCCGCCATGCAAGGTTTGTCACAAACACTCTAGCATACTGAACGATACCAAGATTTAAACTGGGACACTTAAAGGCGCCCTCCAATTTCAAAAAAATTGTGTTTTTTGAAATACATAATGCTTGTCCATATAATAATCAAGTTGTGTGAAATAATTAAGCTCAATCGAGTCCTTCATATAGAAAATCCACAACCTTTGTTGAAAATTTCCGGATCCGGATTTTGTGTTATACACGGTATCCGATGGCACTGTTATACTGTAAATAAATGTGTACTGCATGGAAAACGAAAAATCCCAATTAAGCATTTTAGGTTAGTATATAGTTTCTAGTTTAACTCTATTTTACTAAAGAGGGTGAGGAGTCATCCAACAATCAGAAACCTCCCCTCCCCTATTCCCCCCGATCCTTCCTTTTTCTGTTTTCGGATACAAAGGCGGTCGTCGTGTGGATTCAAGAGGCGAACATCAGAACAAGAGTGGGAATGGGAGAACAACACAAAATAAGCAGATGGAGGAAAACAGGCAAAAACAAGAAGTGGGAGTGCATCATTGGAGCATAAAACAAGCAGGTCAGTACCCTTAGGGATGTTTTTTTTGCATTGATCATGACAAAGGTCCTGTTGTTCTTGAACTTTTGGAACACTTTTAATCCCTAAGTAACTGTCATGGTTTAGTACAGCTACAGTATACAGGGGCGGGATCAGGACTTCTCAGTAGGGGGGGCGCCCGTCACTATTCGCTTTTACTTTTCCAGCTCGCTTCGCTCGCCGGGTAGACCAATTTTTTTTTCAATCGGTTCTAAATTCTGAAGAGGGGGGGGGGGGGAGGGGGGGAAAGGGTAACGCCTATATTTTATATTTTTTCAAAGCACCAGCCGAGCACCCAAAAAACACAACACAAAGAAGGAGTACACCACCCCCCGCTCTCAGAATTTCAAACAGAGTGAAACAAAATTCTGTCTACCCGGCGAGGCAGCGAGCCGGAAAATTTACAAATTGGGCGGCAAGGGCGCCCACCAAAAGGTCATTTTCCTAGAATACGGGGCGCCCGCGGCGCCCTGGCGGCAAAAAGGCATTTTTCTACATCTACAAGGCGCACGGCGCCCTTTCGGTTGCAAAAAACTAGGGGGGGAGCGCGCGCGGGTGCCGCCCCCCCCCACCCCTCAATCCGCCTATGGTAAGGCACTTGCAAGCATTTAGGGATTGATTCAAAACACACTCTGCTATTACTCCACAAATATATATTTCGGAATCTCTGAGTCAGCCTTTAAAGACAGAAGGACCGCAAACGACTCTGTATTCTTCCGGTATTCTTCACAAAGCTAGACACGGCCTCCCTGACTCTGCACCCAGCGTCAATCACGACAACAAGCCATCTAACCATATACCAAAGTTAATTGCCTTCAGTAAAAACTGTTTATAATCTAAAAACCAGGCGCAAGATCTAAGGAGGGGCGAGGGGGGCGGCGCGCCTCCCGGTGATTTCTGCAAAAATCAGCCCATTTGGACAGCCCAGTTAACCTTTCAGCCCCCCGGTAACTTTGATGTTTTTCAAATCCTGGAATCCGCCCCTGAAAACTGTCATAGAGGAAAAACAAATATTTCCAAGCGCCATTGTCAAATCCAAAGATACTAACATATTAAAGTCGGAGTTCTCAAGCTCTCAGCAAGTCTAAATTTGCTGTGACACCTTTTCTGTACGCCTGGCTCAAAGCTTCGGAAGTGTTGTACAGTATTCCTACAAACTAGGCCTACCATACAGAATAAACGTCGTCAGCAAAGAGTCTGCGGAGGAGGCGTCTGCATGTATGACCCCAGATTATCGGCAAATCGTTGACATATAAAAGGAAAATAGGATGGGTTTCCGGGTTATTTCCATCTCATTGCAATTGTACAGTAAAATATAAAAAAGTGTAACAAAATAAAATTTGAACATATTAATTAAAACAAAAAAAATGATTTAGAAATAATATAAAAATATTCAAGAGATGTGGATGGCGTTGTAAATTAGTGGCACCCCATGCATAAGTTAATATAACACTTATGAGTATGAAAGGGCTAAACATACAATTATAAATTACGAGCACACGGGGAAAAGAAGGGTGCTGAACCAAAAAATTACAATTTAACTAGATTGAAAAAAAAAAAATACAGAGAAAAAAAACAACGGTTAATATATAATGAATACGTATAAGGCATATACCCAAATCATAAGACAATTAATCGTTGCAGAATAAAAATAATTAGACTGTTTTTAGAATAGCTTTAAAAATAGCTAAGGATGGGGAATGTAAGACGGTCATTCAACGAATTCCATAAAAGGGCACCTTGGATCCTAATGGTGTTTTAGCAAGTCGGGTGGTATTTGTCTGTCTAACGTACCAGGTCCTTAGATGATCGCGTGTCATTAGGGATGGACATCTTGTCTGGGCTCGAGAAAAAATGATCATCTAAGATATTTGGAGGAAGTAGGTCATGTATTATACATAAATGGGCAGTCGGAAGAAGTAAATGTCATGAATTTTGAGCGTATTCATGGAGGAGGAGAAAAGATGGGTCTGTATGGGCTAACCAAAGTGAATTAGTACAAGGACGTATGATCTTTTTTGCAAAAAAAATAGAAGAAGATTAGAATTGTTTTTATACTGCCCAGATAATGCCACAGTAGTGATTTGTTGTAAGGGAGACGAGCGTTTCTTATTAAAGGTGGCAGTGACCATCAAGGGGCAGAAAGGGTTTAACTTTTATGCTGATACCGTTTATCTTAGAAATCTATGTTAGTAACATGTGAAGTGTGTGATTTCCAAGACTTGTCATCATCAATTAAAACCGCTTAAAAATTTAGTTTTTGGTGTTTACTTTGTTCAGTGGTTTTATGGTCGATAATAATGTTAATATCATTTGTGGTAAAGGGTGTGTTTATTTCTGAATACCAAAAATTAGTTTTTTTAATGTTTAGAGGTAAAGTATTATTTTAACCAATTAGATATATGGGCACAGTACTGCCCGGATGATGAAACGACGGATACGAACGGTATAAAAGGCCGATGACGGACCATTTCACAACAACTCTCTGAGATTCTATTTATATGAAGAAGTATGTGCACTGGCGGCGCCACAGACTTTTTCGGGGGGCGGGGGCAGGGGGAAAAGTGAAATGTTGGGAGTTTAAAAACATCAACGATTGTGAGATTTTAACCAATTTTGGGCTTTGCAAAAAATGTTTTTAGTCTAAAATCGCCGTAATTAGACAAAAAATCCGTCGTTTTTTTTCTTCTGGCGGGGAAAAGGGGGGAGGGGGTCCCCCTGGCACCGCCACTGTCTATGTGACCAAACAGTTGTCAAAAGCTGTTTTATTAAAAAGTCTAAACTGCGTATCAACGACTCGTGTCATTAAAGATCCCAGCAATATCGTCGCATGGTAAGGGATCAGCTGCGGCTGCGTGAGCGTTAAAACGATCAAACTAAGATGGTATGATCTAGGAGATATGACTGTGGATAATGTGTTGGGAACGTGCTCCGTGTAATTACAACGATTAGACGGTAACGAGACGGGGTGACTGATAGTTCTTAAAGAGAGTAAGTTGTGTCAAAGGTTATGGAACTGAGACAGGGGGGGGGGGGGAGGGGGAAAAATTTGATTTTGGGGGTGTTTGGGGGGTGGGGGCGGGGGGGAGGGGGGGGGGTGGGGGCGGGGGGGGGTGGGGGGGGGGGGGGGGTGGTTGTGTGGGGGGGGGGGTATTTTTTTAGGGGGGGTGGGGGGGGGTGGGGGGAAATAAAAAATATGGGGGGGGGGGGGGTGGGGGGGGGTAAAAAATATGGGGGGGGGGGGGGTGGGGGGGGGGGGGGGGAAACCAACAAAAATAAAAAAAAAACAAACCACAAAAAACAACAAAATTTTAATTTTGCCAAAAAACCAAAAAACACCACCAAAAAAACCAGCAACAAAAACAAAAAAAATTTTTTTGGTGTGTGGTGGGGGGGGGGGACACCCCAGGGGGGGCACCTCATTGGCAATCATATGTGAAAGTGACGGATATGTGCGGATGGGACTTTCAAAAGTAGGGGGCATTCGCTGAAGGAATTACAAGGAAAAAAAAGGGGGCATTTGTTGAGGAGGATGCAAAAACTGGGGGTAAATCCACTGAGCCTTTTCACATTTTGTGGAAAAAAGGGGGTTCATTCTCGGGGCAAAATTCTAACCATTCAAAAACAGTGATATTGTTAAACATTAAAAAGGGGATTCCTGTGAGAGCATGAAATAGAAGTAAGGGGGTCACTTCAGGACATTTATTAAAAATGGGAGGCATCAACTGAGAGTAAAGCAAAAAGGGGGGTCTTCCAGTGACAGGTTAAAAAAGGGGGGTTCATTCATTGAATGCAGGGTTTAAAAGGGGGCTTCATTGACAGCAGGTTAAAAAAGGGGGTCAAATAGTTGCCGGCCACAATCACCGTCACCTAGTTTTAGGATGTGCCCCCCCCCACCAGGAAAAATGAGCCTGAGTCAACTGAGGTTTGGAAAAGATCTCTGAATAAAGCTGCCAGTTCAGCAGCGAATTTCTTTATAAGAACACAAAAATTTTTTGTTTTTAGGCTGGAATGTCGTCTCGTTACCAGCCCGCTTGATGGTCTAAGACAGATAGTGCCTCCTACACCTTCATTAGCAATATCGACATGGACATTGTTTGGAATTTCATTTCAGAAGTTCTCCCGTTTAGTTCACTGGGTGTGAAAACAACAAAAAAAAGCGTATTGAAGCACAATGATCCAGGTAACTATTATTACACCTGGCGCCTCTAAACATGCATTAATTTGCTATCACTTATTCCGATTAGGGTATATGCCAAGCGGCACCCAAAGTATGTGGAAGAAGCCGGAGGCAGCACATTTTTGGCTTTCCTATTGTTGGTACTCTAGGGTTTTATTTGTGGTCGGCAAAACATTGCGAGGACGTGTGAATTTCTAAAGATTACGTCAAGTTTTGCCTATCTATCTAACTAGACCTCTTGGTTCAGAAGCTTAGCTTTGAGTTTTCGTTGACAATGTAGCCATCGATGTTCCTAAGATCACCAATTCCTTTGTCCTCCTTTATAACACTCTTATATCCTGGATATGATACCAGCCGCGGCGGAAGGCGGTACCAGGGGGCGGCAGCTTAATAGTGGCAATCGTGGAAGAGCCCTGGCTCTAGGAAAAATTAAATTTTTCAGTTCGGCCAAATTGGACATTATTTTCACGCCCTTTTGGGGCAATCGGAAGCCTGAAATTATTACAGCTACGTGGGAAGTGGAGTTGTTCACGCAGGTTTTATTTTTTCCCCTTTTTATTAAGGCCAACGTTGGTTTCAAGGCCCCACCCACCCCCGGGGGCGGGGGGCACTTCAGACATGAAAGGGACGGGGATGTGCGGATTGGACTTTCAAAAAGTAGGGGGCATTTTCTATCACAAATTTTATTATTGTTTTTAAAACAAAATGACATTCGATTAGCAATGCATAAGGAAGTGCCTATTTTTTAATAATGAAATTTATTACTATTTAAAAAGTGGGGGGGGTGGAGGGAGCGCCCCCGGGGGGGGGGGTGGGCGGGTTTTGCAACCTTTCCTCCATAAAAATGCAATTTTGAAACCATCTCCGCCACAATCTTTAATAAAACCGGTTCGTTGATAATAAAATAAAGCAGCATGCGTGAACGCCCGCCGTATATGGCAAGCTATAAAGGCCATAACGTATTGCTTGCAACGCGTTGCGAGAAAGTTAGCACACTCGTGTCGACATTTCGGCAACGCGTTGCGACGTCGGCCAAATCAAAAATATTGAATTTCTGTGACGTATTTCAAAAAATAGACCCACAACGCGTTGCTAGATACTTTGACAACGCGTGGCCCAAAACCTTTCAACAACGCGTGCCCCGGAGCTTCACAACGCGTTTGCAACGCTTCACAAACGCGTGCTAAGGTCCACAAAGCCATTAAGGGTATTAACGTATTGCCGCCAACGCGTTGTGTACGGAAAGTCACAACGCGTTGCGACATTTCGGCAAGCGTTGCGACATTCCTTCGGCAACGCGTTGGCGACATGTCCGGCAAACGCGTGCGACATCGCGGCAACGCGTTGCGGGGTCTTTTCTGTTTGATCGCCAATCAAAATCATGAATTTTCTGCGACGTATTTCAAAATATACATCTCATAACGCGTTTCGACCTTCGGCAACGCGTTGCAAACCTTCACAACGCGTGGCGGCAATACGTTATGACCCTTATTGCATTCCCAACGCGTTGTGAAGTTTACAAAGTGTTGTGGAAGCTCGCAACGCGTTGTGAAGGCTTGCAACGCGTTGTTGTGAAAACCATAAGGGTTCATAACCGTATTGCCGCAACGCGTTGTGGGATCTATTTTTGAAATATTGTCACAGAACTGTATGATTTGATGGCCCCGACACCGCAGAACGCGACGTTGCCGAAATGTCGCAAACGCAACGTTTGCCGACGAATGTCGCAAAGCGTTGCCAAAATGTCGCACGCGTTGCTACTTTCTCACAACGCGTTGCGGCAATACGTTATGACCCTATGGCTTGTGAACATTACGCAACGCGTGGTGAAGGCCTGCAACGCGCTGTGAGGTCCGCAACGCGTTGTGAAGGCTGGCACGCGTTGTGAGGTTTCACAACGCGTTGCTAGCTACTTTGCAACGCGGTTGGGGGTATAATTTTTGAAATACCGTCAAGAATTAAATTCGTAATTCTAATTGGCCGACACCGAAACGCGTTGTGCTACGTTCTTGCAACGCGTTGCCGAACTGTCGCAAAGCGTTGCTTGAAATTGTTCGCAAACGCGTGTTGCGGGCAATACGTTATGGCCTGTATGGTTTGCCCATAGCCGTATCGGCAAACTGTTAAGCATTTTCCAACACTTTTCACCTAAAATTCTTCACAAATTCTAATCAAAATCCTAATCAATTTTGATGATGAAGCAGGGTTGTTAATTAAAAGATGTTGTACATTTGGAATGACGTTGTCACTGCAAGAACGTGCGTAAAAAGCTGAAAAACGACACCATGGTTGTTCAAGTTGTTTAATATGCGAACAACTGCACAACCTTAAAGCGACATAATGGCATAAAAAATATTCAGACATAATGAAAAGGACCCTTACTGAAATCACTTGTCCAAAAGTTTGAAATAATTTGGATGTTTACATTTCTTACAAAAACAGTAAAACAGGAAAATCCTAGGGGGAGGTGGCAGTTCGTGGCAATTTCTGGAAAAAGGAAGCTGACATTACTGCCACATTACCAAACTTGAAAAGCAAGAAGTCATCAGCTCACAGACGCATTATGTCTATGTGCAATCCGGTTAAATCCATCTTTCACTTGCCAGATCAATATCTTACTACAAATCCTAAAGAAAGTACAAATGCCTGAATCCTGGTCTGAATGCTTTCTTGAATTGTTGTCCAACACCAAACTGCTAATACCTGTAAAATTTCTGTCAGCCTGTTTAACAATTTCCGTAAATAGAAAACAGAATTTCCGTAAATTTACGGAAAAATCTGTTTTTAGAAAACAATAAAAATAAAAAAAACAAAAAACATAAAAATAAGCTAAATGTTATTTACGAGAAATATTTCATAAATTTTCTGGCAGCAATATTTCCGACAGTTTTTTTTTTGGTTCCGTCATTTTTAAATTACGGGAAAAATCTGTTCAATCATTTTTTTTTCCATAATAATGAGACAAATTTCTGTAAATTACTGTCAAAGTTCGTTAATTGACAGAAATTTCGGTAAATTTAACCCTAAAATGACTGGAAATATGCTGCCAGAAATTTCCTTAAATGTAACGGAAATTTTTTTAACAGTGTGGATGTCACCCCCTTGGTTTTCTGTCCAGAATTTGCCACGAACTGCCACCTCCCCTCTGGCCTCTTTCCTTTTTTTTACTGTTTTTACCGAATGTAAACCTCCAAATGTTTTAAAACTTGTGGAAAGTGGATTCATTAAGGGCGACCGAAAAAGAAACCCTGTTTACGGGCGAGCGGGCCTTAAGAGTAGTTCGGTCGGTCCGTGCGAATTTTTTCGCTTTTTTTTTTTCATTTCTGTATGGTCAAAATTGGCCTAAAATGCCCCAAAATCTGAAAACTCAAGATAAAAGTGAAAAATTTTTCCCAAAAAGTTTTTGTGAAAAATTTAGGCAAATTGATAAATTTTGGGCTAAAAACAGCTGATTTTTACATGATTTTTTGGAAACTAAAAAAAAAAAAAAAATTCTGCAAAACTTAAAATCAGGGTCGGTTCGGTCCCCTGTAACACAGGTTTTTTTTTTATTTTCGTCGCCTAAGGGTCCTTTTGCATTATGCTGAATAGTTTTTTTTATGCCATTATGTCGCTTTAAACTTTTTAAACATTTTTGCACTGAATTTGTTGTCACTTTCATGTCCATCGGTACACAATATCAATTTCGTTTTACGTTGTAAATTCGTCAGTGGTACATTTTCTCGACTAAACATGTAGAGCAATAATGTTCTTCCATGTCTTTAAAAAAATTGTTTAAAAATGGGACTTTTAGTTTTGATGTGCCACACTGTTAGAACAATAACGTTTATTAACGGTAGATACCGGAATCCCTGCAGCGGCCAGTATTTCTAACTGTTAAAGTATGGTGGCACTCGGAGAAAGTAAATTACTGTAGTTTAGAGAATACTTGATCCCATTTAAAATGACTTTTAAACACAAAGATGTGTTTTCTTCAACAAACTCGATAAAACATCAACTCCTCTTCAACCATAACGGCAATTCTATCTTTATAGGGTGTTGTTATTTAACGTACCGGCACCAGGATTCCGGTATTTTACCGTTAAACAACAGAATTTTTACCAAGTGTACATATTTTTTTTGCATATAAAAATACTAGATGTTTCGGTAGCCGTATACGGTACCCTAACCCCAGGGTCCGGTACCGTATAACGGTAAAATACCGCAGGGGTGTTTCGGTATCCGTACGCACCATCCTAAAGGACAATCCGTACTAATACAACATATTTCAAGATGGGCGCGAGCCGGGAAACGAGGTTGTTTTGGTCCTTGAGCATTCGACTTCAAAAGATTCCCGTTTTCCTCTTTACGAAAAACAATGTGCACTGTTATTAAGACAACACAACGACACAGCATTAAATGACATTATTTGAAAAGAATTTTAACCTACTCTTTCATTTCAAAGAATTTTACTTGCACTCTATTTGTAGAATAACAACAGTATTGCTTTTGAAGTTACATGGTTCGCTTCAAACCACGACGGCGGTTTGTCAAGGGGGTGAAACGCATTCAAACCGCTCCGTACGTGCTGGGCGCTGACATTTGAATATTGCCGGAATATTATCAGTTTGGGTGCTGTATACAATGTCAATTCGATACAACAATCCGCCAAAATCAGTTGATGGATGTTGGGTGCTATTGGGTGGTTAAATTTTGTCCTACCCATGTGCCCACACAACCATGAATGAAAGCATCAAGTCGTCTTGAGTAAATAAACCGCCTCAATGAAACATCTTTTCACCTAAGCGCGCATTGCATTATGAGAAAAAAAGTAGTAGTCTAGCACAATCATCCAGGTACACTCTTATTACACCTGGCGCACCTCTAACAACATACATTAATTTGTATCACTAACCGATTAGTGTATATGCAAAGCGGCACCCACAGTATGTGAAGAAGCGGAGTCAACCATTGTCTTTCTATTGTTGGTACTCCTAGTTTTTCTTTGGGGTCCGCAAAACATGCTAGAACGGGGAATTTCCCTAAGATTACGTTAACGTTTTGCCTCTCTCTCTATATAGACTCCTCTTTGGGTGTTTTGTTAACTGCTATGCATTCTAATTTGCATATCAATTACAGTGTCAATAGAGTGAATCGATGGGGGGGTTGGCTTATACCTGCTTGCTAACCGATATCAAAGTTTTTTTATCTGAAAATATATCCCTTAGTTTTTTAAAAGCGTTTGAATTTGGGGAACTTCTCGGTAAATGTTGGATTATTCCGGCGTGTAAAAACTACAAAAAAATGGGGCGGGTCGTCGAGAAGAAAATATAGTCTTTAGCTCTGGAACACAACACTACAAAATATAGTTAGCGTGGCTTTAACACAAGTGATGTGTAGGTGCTTTCAACGTCCCGTCAAAACTGTAATCCTTAACATTGATCAAGAAGTTTCCCGCATATCGCTTCATATAAGCCCTTTTGGCCAATAACAAACTTCCATGTGTTTCTTCTCAATTCATATTTTTTGGGGGGGGATTGGTTTTTTGTTTTTTATAATTATTTAATGTTATAAGAAATAAAACTCCAGAAAAAAATTCCATTCCAACGCCGAAGACATCGTACTTGTGAGGTTCGGCGTTTGTGGGAAGGTAGGAGTGATGGTATCCTATTTCTGTTTCATAGCTCAAAAAATGATCGGGATTTTCTAAAACATTTGAGGCCTTTATAAAAGAATTCCTCACATAGGCAAAAGTACTTTTGTATACCACCGTCCCACTCTTGCCTATATGGTCAGTCTGTCGCACGAACCGTTTTGAAAAGTTTGTGTTTTTTGTTTCAAACATTTTAGTTGAAACTGTTTGAAAATGCTGTTTTGGAGTAAATTTACATTGTGAAGAAACACCTTCCTGGACCTTGTGAAAATTAAGGTCGTACTCTTTTCCCGTTCTGCTTTCTGCATTATTTATATACTTTTTTATTTCTTTCTTTCTTTATAATATTTGTTAATCATTAACTTTTTGTTATTTGTCACTTAATTTATTATTTTATTTCTTATTTCTTTATTTTAAATTTTTATCTTTATCAGACAATATATATGTAGTTATATTCGTCTCAGGTTTTATTAACATTTTTTGCTCTTATAGCATTTTATACATAATAATTTGCTATAGAAGAGCGAGAAAAGAATGTTCTGTCCAGTGTCGTGTTTTTATATGCGCTTTGTAACCTTCGGGTAAAGCGCTTTATAAAATCACCCGCAGTTATATTTGTCATTTCTTGAATAAAAGAATAAAATCGTTGGCTCAAAAAGAGTTCAATCGGAAATACACATTATGGTGCTTGTTTGGAGGAATTGTTTTAACTACATACAACACAATAAGTCGCATCTCATCTTCTAATATTTGATATTTCAACAGA
Source organism: Ophioderma brevispina (assembly GCA_023653785.1). Taxonomy (NCBI): domain Eukaryota; kingdom Metazoa; phylum Echinodermata; class Ophiuroidea; order Amphilepidida; family Ophiodermatidae; genus Ophioderma; species Ophioderma brevispina. Next base: position 140 of record JAMKCH010037449.1, on the reverse strand, counting down.
CATTTCTATTAAATGTAGGCCTACATTAAAAAGTTAGCCCTCCCAACAGTCATTTTTATACACATTCAATGAAGGGGAGGTGCAATCTATTCAATGTGTTAATTATTTTGGTACAATGGATAGGCTAGGGATCGGGAAGT
>JAMKCH010037448.1:0-21179 GCA_023653785.1 Ophioderma brevispina | reverse complement strand
ATGGTGAGTCACAGTAGTAACTAAAGGGCATTTCGTGATCATAACCTTGTCCTCCCGAGTGCGCGTGTGAGATTCTGCTCCAGGACCATAACCAGTTTAATTATTTCATAAGGCAGCTATTTACTATTTTATACGTCAATCGCCAGCTCTGATGTTTTCATTGCAATCTCCAACTCTAAAAAATAATAATAAGGTAAATTTTTATGCCTGGAGTGGAAATCAAACCCATGACCTTTGGATTAATAGAGGGGCTCCTACAGATGCATGCCAAGCAATCCGAACCTCCAGAAAGTTGTTCTTTTGTAATACTTAAATAAACACATTAACAGAATAAAGCACACACACATAGTTATGAATAGCACTGCTATGAAAATATATGCTCCAGGAGTAGGTTATCAGGCCAAAATCTCACATTAGCCTCCCAAGTTACCTAAAAAGTTGAGATTTTGGTGTTATATGAGTCACAATAAGTGTGCCAAATCTTATGTGTAGATCTGATCTACTCTGGAAGAAATTTGTAATTTTGTATTTTCTCTGCGAAAAACGGACAGAAATTACAACACAGTGGCCTATGGGGCACTGTGAAATTGACATCTGATGATAACATCCAAATGTACTTGAATTTAAAAAAAAACTTTTTCAGGAGGTTATCTTGTATTTTCTCTCTGTTAATAGACAGAAATAACAATTTTCAGTCCAGTACCCATGCGATATTTGGGAAGCTGGTCCCGGCTGCGATGGTTATCTCGATATATGTTTGCTGATAAGGGAAAGCGCTGATCCCGATCTGCTACATCCCTTGAAATGATGCTAAATGGTTTATGGTATGGTTGGGCCACAGTGATCAGCGACCATTTGTGAAAGCCCTTAGAGGCCAATAGCATAAGGCGCTATATAAATCTCTGCTATTATTATTATTATTATTAAACAAAAATGACAACACAGCAGCTTATCAGACATTGTGACGTGACATCTTTTGGTAACATCAAAATGTACCATCACAATCAATTTCTCAAGTCTACATTTTATGAACTTTTCATGAACTTTTTTGAGCTGAATGTTAACAACAAAAGAAACAAAGTTATAAGAATTTTTTAACCTTTTTTCATATTTTTTCTTGTTTTCGATTGCACATTTTGTGCCCATTTTCTCGGGCTTTGCTTGCCCAAAGCATTTGACCAGTTACACCTGTTTCACCATGCTTTGACAGCAAACTAGTGTTGGAAGGTTAACCTCTTGTCGAGGCCACAGTTCAAAGTCAATTGGCAAATAAGAATTGAAACGAGCGAACATAGGCTTACGTAGTCTCGGTATGAGGCAAACACACGGTAACACCTTACTGTAATGCCACAGTTCATATGCGAACGAAGAAAAGCTCACCGTGAGAATAAAGCCCTAATAATGTGCAGAGATACGTGTTAAGGCCTCATTGTATATGCCACAGTTCATATTGGTTTAATAAACATAAACCAATGTTTGATTGGAGATCAGAGCTAAGCATTTCAGAAACTGCTCTGGGAGTCCTTGTCATAAGCTATGACAGTCATCAGCATAAAGCAAAAGCTTGTATTGCACTGACAATCAATTAATCTGACACACAAATACAAAGGTGATGAATGAGAATTATTAGTTGTCCTAGTGTAATGTTCTAGATATGTTGAACTTGTATAATAAGGAATTAGGCATCTTTATGAACAAATACCACAATGAGCTAACTAATACACTTGAATTTTTACAGCCGCAACATGTGAACATCAAACAATTGTAGAATTATTACTTCAACATGGCGCCAACCCAACACTAACAGACGAGGATGGCACAACGGCAGCAGACAACACAGACAATCCAGATATACTCCAGCTATTAACTGGATAGCAATAGTGGTTACCTGGGGAGGGTAGTGTATAGTGCTTTTACCTTCCTCGAGTCAGTGACGTCAGTGTTATGACATAGTAACATTGAATAGAAGTATTGAAGTCTTCTTATCGTGTCCAAACACAGTGGTTCTCAAATATGATCCAGCCAGAGATGGTACAACGTCTGGCTGCTTCACTGAATTCCGCAAGGTCCTTGTCTGTGCCTTGTTGCTCCAGCAGTGGGCAGACCAAGAGATGTTCCATGGTCTGTGGTGCTGTTCCACAACCACAGGTAGTGTCCTGATATGCTTCCAGGTAGCCCCACTTCTGCAAGGAAACCTTAGATCGGCCAGTATTGAAGTATGGGTGTCGATTGAAAACATTGGCATACCCTGGCCAGGCATGTGTATAATTATAAAGGTGGTTAAAAAATGCGCACACAAAACATGTGAAATTGTGAATGTGCTGATGTCACTGACTCCAGAAAGATAAATGGACCACAGTTGATGTTAGTCACTATGAGTTACAATATGTTCATCCACCAAGGACACAGTTCAGTGGGTTGTACTGGTAACTTATATACATTGATATGAACTGACCTTGTGTGATCTTGGTATCATATATCATACCCAAAAAACCAGGGGTGTATTTTCTAAATACATTGGTGAATGAAAGCTACTAAACTGTGCCAAGGGAATTGAAATTTTACTAGCTCATAGTGAGTCATATCAACTGGCTTGACTCTGGGTTTGAATTACACACCTGTGGTTTAAAAACTTAAATCCTATCGTCATTTCAATACATACTCCATAACTTCCATGTGCCCACTATATTTTGAAAAAAATCTTGCTTAATTGACACAGTTGTTGTGTGTCACCAATAACTTATGTAAGCATTCCTAAAGCGACTATGATAATAATACTGTTAGTTCAGTTTTTAACCAAACTTGGCAGGGACTTTAGTGGTGTGTGGGGTTGGTATACTTTGTGACCCCCACTTCGCATGTAATTCAAATAGAGGGCAGAATAGCAAGACTAGTTGCACAGTGTACGTCAGTAACTCTAAAACAAAACTCTGGCTGCGCATGTGTAAACTTGGAAGTGTGTGACGAATACTTGACAATGGAAATTCAGCACACAATTCAACAGACGTGCGCATGTCATTTCTTTCAGAAATTACCGCGATTATAGTTGTGACATCGTTAGAGAGATTATTTGTTATAATATGAATAGGTGCATCCATTGCTAGACTCAGCTCTCAGTCTCTATATTATATCAATCAATCAAACTTTATTTCCATAATCGACAAATAACATACATACTATCACACAATAATGATTATGGGGGAGGGGACCAAGAGGCCAAAAGGTCAGAAGTGGGCCCCACCGAAAGAAAGGTTAACTCATTTCACAAATACATTAAAAGAAATAACCAAATAAAGCATAACAAGCACACTCAGACTCTATATATTAAAAATATATAGAGACTGAGGAAACAGGCCAATTTCCCTGTGGCAGAAGTGCTCAAATCATGCAAACTATAAAATTGCTGTAATATTTGCACCAACCTGTGCGATCTCCTTTTTGTATTCCTCTCATCCTTTGTATCTAAATAAATCGGCACTGGAAAGGTAACATATTTAACCGATTTTGTGCACACTAATTCCAAAGTCAAACGATCAAGAGTGTTGCTGCTTTGAATTGGCAATGCGGTGAGCTGCGTCGACATGTGACACAGCATGTGACTTCAGCTGAGTCACATGCTGAAGTCATATGCTGAGTCACATGCTGAAGTTACATGCTGAGTCACATGTGATTTCAACTAAGTCTCTCCATCCTTCAACATAATGCACAGATGCTGGGCTGTGCCGTGAGCAGCGTGTTGGATTGTGCTGCAAAGAGGCTGACTGCTATGATGTTGACCTTATCAACGGAAACAAAATGTCTGAATATTGTTTTGGTTTTTGCTGCTCAAAAATTGCCGAATTTACACGACTACAAATTAGCAAAATTGATTGTGAGGACTTTTTAACACACCTGAGAGTCCATACATTGCACCGAGGAAAAGAATTGGAAAGTAATATATCAAAATGTTGGGTAAAATGAACTTTCTGAAATTTAGAAATTCCTCACATGATTCCCATAGTGTGCAGAAACTGTGAGATTCGACTAATCCTTTACCACACTGGTCAACAGTGACAATACTACTTCTAGGTAACCCTAAGAGAAGATATCAGTAGCTTCCCACAATGCATTGCTTGCACAGGTACTGATGTGAATCGTTAGAGATGAAACATGGCTAAATTGACAGTACTGATCTCAAACTTGCATTTTAAGAATGTTTCATCTCTAACGATTCACATGACTTCCTGTACAGAAGCCTCCATTGGAAGCAATGCATTGTGGGAAGCTACTGATACCTTCTCTTGGTAACCCTTGTATTTATTGTACTTATTTTGCCCCAAAACTTAACTTTTTCCAATTGTTAATATGTAATCTCTTTCAGTGGTTCCTTTAACCGCCAAGGTCTACTGCCCAATTTGATTGGTTAGATATTGGATTATATAATGTTTTTAACCAATCAGAGACATGGTAAGAAAAGCTTAAAGGTTTGTACAGATATATCGAAGATCTATTTTGATTGGTTACTCTGAGGATATATCATGTTATTGTAATGATGCAATCAGAGAAGAAAGGTGGTAGACCTCAGGGTTTTAAGGAATGGACTGGAATTCAACCCAAGCATTTTAATTACCTCAATGAATACAGTCTTCCTTTTAATACCTCCTGGAGTTTGTCTTCTTATATACTCTGTTCGATCTCAAGTTTGGGGGGTGACATCACTGCGCGAGTAGGTTTTGCACCCGAGAAACGCACACGTGGGCCTTGGAATTGCAGCATTTACATACGAGAACAAAGACGGTGCAAACCAAACGCTAAAGCGAATGAAAAGTTGCATCATGACGTCACCCCCAAACTCGAGACCGAACAAAAGTATAGCCAGTTATTCATCATCAAGTAGTTGCATAACTTTTGGAAGGCCCTTTGGCAGTGAAGACCTTCTAAGAGAAGAAGCCAACAATTGAAAAAAGTCCTATAAATGCAATTAGTTTTGATATGGAGGGAGGGGGAATGTTGATTGTGATAGTTGCATTCTTAAGAACATCAAAATTATTTTGATTTCATAAGAGAGCAGGAGGGGATACATTTGTATGACTTTATGAATCTCCTGGTTTGTTCTAACAAAGCCCAGAGTCAAGCCAATGTGGGAATAATACATAATTAACCCCAAGGGGGTCTAAATGTATAGTTTGTACAGAGAGATATAAAAGATCTCATACTTTTTTTCTTTTAAAAATATTTTATGCCTGAAGTTAATGAAGTTGGGTTAAAAACATATTTCCCAATTAATATAGGAACTAAGTGTTTTTAAATGGTTTGATGGCATCGTAGACGATGTGACATGTGCCATTACTCCTGGAGACCATCATGTACTTGGGCTTTTGTTGTGTTTTGTACAATGTATGGCCGGGAGCGGGACGACGTCACATCGCAGTGAAAAAAGGGAAGCCTAGGAATCCCCGAATCGCGGGTTGAAACAAAGGCAAAATGGCCGTCTGTGGTTCACTGCACCATGGATACACTATGCCTTCAGCGTGCATCGAATCGCACACATTTTTGCCATACTTATATTGTTGAACTCCCGGATGTCTGCTCCCGGCTATATACATGTATTCTGTTTATGCACGGACCCCAAGGACAGAACAGCTGTATGTTGAATTGGCTCCGTGTTGAAATAAGTCTAATAATAATAGCACAGGCAGACAATCTTGTGGTAAAAAAAATTAGAGGCTGGCTTTGCCAAATGAGGGAATTTGCAATCAGTAACTTAACAAGAAACACTGGTCTTCAACGCCAACTTGAGGAGACCAGTCGCTACTCGGATTTAACAAACATTGGAATCATATGTCACATCGTCTATAGATTTTTTAAGGACTGGAAGTCACCATGCACTTTGGAGTTCAGCACTTCCTACTCGGAGTTGACTCTTGCGTATACCGAATGTGACGGTTTGATCATCATTTTAAATATGGGCCCCATGCAGAAAAAATATATTAAAAGGCTATAATTTGGTAACTAATTTATTGATCTCGGACTAAACCATAACTACGTGCCCAGTCAATGATCAGGAGCAATGAAATCTTTGACTGAGATCATTGCATGAAGACAAAAGCTAAGTGCTTACAAACTTTTTTTCTCCTGAAAAAAAGTGTCTTCATTTTATTTCAAGAGAATATTCTTATGAACACTGTGTTATGCGGTTAATATAATTAGGCACAACTCAACTTTTTGCAAGTTACAGAGAGGGGGAGGCAATAAACGAAAGCCGTTAGACTATGTAATCTTGAGCCCGATCCACGACCGCATATTGCGTAATACCAAATTAACCCCGCCCTTTTTCAGTTCCGCCCATGTGGGTTTTTTTTTGTAAAATTGTGTACATAGTCAAGTTAAAAGGAACACAAATATGAGGAAAATACGGGATTGTCCTAATAAAAAACGCCCCGGGGGCGGTGCTTTTTTCACAAGGGAGGGCGTTTATTACAGTCCAAATGGAAGTCACAAAATCCTGCAAAACTCCTTACACACCTTATTTTTGCTGATTATCATTAATAAAAACAAGCAGGGGAACTTGTTTTTTCACCTGCTGAGGTCCAAGTTCCTTCTATTATGATATGGATCACGACAGTCCCCGCCATTAAATCATGCGATATAGGTAAGCTTAATTAATTTTCTCCTTTCTCGAATTGTTTTATTTCCAAAATCGGAGGGCGTTTATTTAAAGCAGGGGCATTTAGTAGGAAGCAACACGGTATGTAGATCTAGTAAAATATATATGGAAAGAAACAGCAGTTTAATGCCATTAACTGCAAAAACATAAAACATTTGACTAAGTTCCTGCCTTAACACCCCCCTTATAATAAGGTAGAATCGAATCTTGTAATTTCCCTTCCAGTACAGCAAGTTGCACGAGAAGATGTTATTAAATAGAATTGCGCCTAAATTCATGTCATGGACGGACAGGATAAAATTGCGTTTTATTCCTTTCCCTTGGCAATTATGTTTCCAAACAAGTTGGAGCACCTGGCCCATTGAAACACTGGAAATAACTCAGTTCACAATGGAACTTGTAATCAGTTACAGTTGAATATCCAGTTATTAATACTAATACATGGCATAAAGAGAGGTTGATACTTCCTGGTTTTCACTGTTTGTCCTTCTTTGTAAAATGTGGAAACACTTTAACGACCATTCCGCATCAAAAATGGCAACATCCTGAATCTCAGTAACCGTACAGTATTTCTAAAGTCGTGAAAGTTTAAGTGTAAGTTGTATGAAATGATATTCCCCCTTCATAATATAGTCCTACTTAATTTATAAGGTGGATCAACTTTAAGGATAAAACCACATTTGTTGGCAATGTGGTGGGGTGGTATGTTCGGCATCTTGTCTGTCCATACCCCCTACCATGAAAAAATTGCAAATTGTGCCCTGCAGGCAAGTGCCCATCTCTCGGTCATTGGCGTTTGGGGGCCCGACTCCCTCATATAATGTTGCTGTGGGGGTGTGGTCGTGCGCAGCTGGGCCTCCCTCCCGCACCTCGAGTCTTTTTTGCATTCCCAGCTATGCCTGTTACCCCAGTTATAGCTCTCTGGATGAGAATGGCTGAGCGAGTAAAGTGCCTTGCCCAAAGTGCACAACACATTTGGACCAGCGGGGCTCGAACCCACAACCTTATGCTTATGAGGCGAGCGCTGATCCACTGCACCGCATTTCCCCACTACAATAAAATGGTCGCAATCCATAGTTTTTCAGTGCAGTTTTGTTTTGATTTATTCATGATGGTTTTTCTGAAGAATAGATGTAAATAAATTAAATCAAAAGTTAAACTTTATTTTGAGTATCATGCTAACTTTAAATGGAATCAGGCTCTATTATGGCTTATTTTGTTAAAATGACAAATGAACTGAAGAGTTGACTCTGTTCTACAGAGTCAGTGTCCACACTCAGTAAAGAGTAGTGAGTTTTTTCTATCCAATCAATCATGAAATTTATAGCGCACAAACAAAAATTTGTCTAAGGCACTAAAACATAACATATATAATGACAAGGAAATTCACTCCTGTTATTTAACGAATTTGGAAGAGATGGAATTTGAAAGTTCTTGAATGTGGTTGTTTTACTGATGTAGCATTGTGAGCACTTGGAAGACTGTTCACACATTAGGACTGGCACAAGACTTAAAACCACACAAAATTTCTGATGATACAAATGTCTCCAAATTTGCACTTGAGTGGTTGTAGCATACCACAAGAACATTTCAGTCACAGTGGTTTTAAGGACAAAACGGAGAAAGAATACCATAAAATAAGTTTTGACTGCCTGCCATCCAATCATCCTCACAGAGAATTATGCCAATAACTTAGAGAATAAAGGTAAGATTGGGAACCAGTACTTCTTTAACGACATTGAAACAAGACGATACCATTATCGGCCTCCTTCTTCCACGCAAAAAATTGTGTCGCTGGTTTTAATTTGCCGTAAAGAGTTCCCAAAATCAGACATTTTTCTCATTCGTAAACACCACTGTCCCTGCCAACTCTGTTGGCGAGGGACTATAGAGAAATGCTCCCCGTCCGGGTGTGTTGTGTGGCGTGCGTGTGTCCATGCGATATCTTTGGACCTAAGCAAGTTTAGGTGTCCCTCTTCACAACATAGATGTATCTCGAGTACGTGCTTGGTGGGATCCGAAGTGGGTCAGGTGTCATGGGTCAAAGGTCAAATGAGGGGGTCAAAAAATTATGGTAAAAAATAGGGTTCACTTGCTTAAACCTTGTCAACAACTATATCTTTTGATCTAACCCAATAGAGTGGTCCATCTTTGCACATATCTTCGCTTAAGTAGGTGGCGGATAATTTCGGAGATGGGTCATTGCCATGGGTCAAAGGTCCAAATTTGTCACAAGTTGTTTTAAACCTTGTCAAATTTTGTGGTAGGATGATGAACTTTGGTGTGGTGTGCTCAACATTCGGTGCAAAATTTGAAAGTGCATTTCAGGTTGCATATGGGTCATCCAAGTCAAATCACTGCATGTTTATGGGCTGAAACCTGGGGGGTGCAGTCACATTTATGCCAATTTTTTTCAAGGTCATTTCTGGGGTCACCTTGAGGTCAATTCGCTGTCAAATGGTTGTATGGGCTAATTGGGTGGTGTGTCAACATTCGGTGCTCGAAATTTTGAAGGTATTTAAAGGTCTGTGGGGTCATTCAGGTCCAATCCCTGAACATGTGGTAGGATGATGAAACCTAGTGGATGGCAACATTCATGCTGAAAATTTTGGAACGGCCATTTCCTTTCAAGGTCCTGTGGGGCCATCCAGGTCAAGCACTACAAATGGTTGTTGGTCATGAAATTTGGTGTGTGTAGTCAACATTGATACCTGTAAAACAAAACTGTTCAAGGTCATCTGGGGTCATCCAAGGGACTGAAACTGCTATGGTTATGAGATCTCTGGTTTACATCACAATCCTCCTGTATCTTGTAAGTTATGTTACTTTTCTCCTTTTAACTACCCCCCGCTACGAGCGGAGACTTGTGCTTCGAGAACCGCCTTGTCAAATTGAAATTGAACCCGGCATCAATCCAATGACAATGTTTACATTTCAGCAGCTGTTTAGAATACAGTATCCGTGGCAATAAGAAAAAAGTGACCAACTTTTAATATATACAGATTGATAAATGTACTGCAGCATAGCAGGGGGATTTATTGTCCCCAGCCGAACTTCTCTCGGAGGGACGATAAAATGGGCTGCCGTCCGTATATCCGTCCGTATGTATGTCTGGCGTGATAATGTTAACCTGGACCCTTTGGGCATACTCTGTTTTTTCTTGGATGAGCTAGAGTAGCCAAAACTTTGGTATTTGTAGGAGGGGATACAAACCCCCTACTCACCATGCAATGCATTCCCCCAGGGTCTTCCCCTGTTTCTTCAGTGGTAGGGTAAAAAAGGTCAAGGGAAAAGGTCAATATGCACAAAATGTCAACATTGTGTACAATTATATGGAGTTTCGTCAGGCTAGGGTGATGTAACTTGGTGGAAAGAGTTAGGTTGATGAGTTCTCAACTCATTAGATTTTGGGTGTAAAAATGCTAATTACTATCTAATTTGCATAATTTATGAAATTTTTCCCAGCAAGGCTTGTGTATAGTTTCTGGAGTTTCTGGAGGTGTATAATGATGTAACTTGGTGGAAGGAAGCGGGATGAGAGTTCTCAACCCCTGATTGATTTTGGGCAATTTTTTTTAGTTCGGGTTGTTACCTGTGGGTCATTTTTGGGGTGCAGCCTGTTCTACATTTCTTGGAAACTTGAAATACGTAAAATTCACTGTTTCGCCGCTTTCCAGACCCGCGGATGGGTACCCCCAATTTAAAATGTGGTCCACATGATTTTTTCAAAAATCGTGTGCCAAATTGAGTAAATTATCATTTTGTACTAATTTAGTGATTTTCCGTGATTTTGCATGATGAATTTTAAGATTTCTTGCGTCATTTCTTGAGTAAACCATTTTTTTTTCAAGTTCTCTTTCTAGCTAGTTATGGCAAAATTAAGGGTTGACTGGTGCAGTTAGGACTTAGTGATCGCGATATTTGGCTGGGACATCTTTAGCATTGCGTAAATACAGTTCCGCCTTGTTACATTGGTATTCATTCTATTCTAAATATGTCCTTGTGTACCTTTAGTCCTACAGTGTCATTTACTTTTGCATATGCATGACTCTATATTTGGGTCATGTCAAGGGTGCTGTATGAGTTGAACTTTTTTGTCATAACTTTGTCAATATTGGTTTTGGACATGTAAAAGCAAATATTTATAGAAAGGAAGCGATGTAAAAAAATTTAAAAATGGCCAGATTTTTATCAATTTCAGAGTTTTAAATGCAAATAAAAAAAATTTGACATTTGCTCATACTTGGTATTACTCATAACTTTGTGTGTTTAGGAAATGAAATTGTTATCATCCTAAGACGTGGGCCTAAGACAAATATGTATGACATTTTCAGTGTCAGTCTCTAATTACTAGTAATTATTACAAGAACTCTGTAAACATTTGTACCTAATAATACTGACATTTGTACATGTACACCAGCATATCCAGACCTTGCTTTTTGAGGGGGACCACGGGGCAGAAGGACCTCTAATAGCCAAAAATAGGCCGAGTTTGCATGTTTTGGCATGAACCTCCAGGGGGGCGCGTGCCCCGAAAGCCTCCCCCCAAGATATGCCACTGATGTATAGGGGCTTTTCCAGAGGATTCAAAGTGCTCTTGCCTGTTCTTATTTCCCTGCCATCAGGAAATCATCATAATCATTTTGCTTCATCCAGCCAACAGCTGACCAAGTGTGCAATCCTATCAGCACTTAAATTGTAATATTCCTATAACAGCTACCCAAATATTGCTTGGGTTGACGATGCAAGCGGGATAAGTTGCAGTGGATTCAGTAGGGCTCAAATTTACAACCTTCTGATTAGATCATAATTAGCTGTTTAATCCACTAGATCACATATACGCGAGGCACAATGTGCTTACCGATTTCTTGGTGTACGACTTGTAAATCCAACTTCAGAGCAAAAAATTTGGAAAGATAAGGCGACCTTAATTAGGGTGACCCTTAAAGATTGTTGTTTTCATATGCAACTAGGATATTATGTCATTAAACGGGCAACGAGAGATTTTGAGGGTAACCAAATATTGTGTCACTATAGTACGGTAATGGACATATAGATTAGGACACTCAAGAGGTTTCTTACCTTGTGTTTGCTTACAGAAATTGTCTCAAAGAGAGAAAAAAGGCGATCTTGATTTGCTTATATTCCAATATAAAAACAGGCTGAATTTCGTATTATTTGCTCCTATACAAATTAGAAATTTAACAATTTTTGTTACCTAAGAAACATTTCTCAGGTTAATCCTTTTCAGATGGGGATTTTTTTTTTTAGGAAAGCGTAATCAGGCAAAAAGTCTTACTGTTGATTTTTTTAGGGACATCCTGATATGTGAATTCTCGTTGCACCTTTAAATGCAGATAGGCAGGGGTGTTGCAAACTGTAAAGCACCATAAGTCATACAAGTCTACCACCCTACCAAGTTTTAACGTTGTGGGCAGTTTGAAGTTTTGATCTTACAGTGGATTAAGAACAGTCAGGACCTAATTGTAAGATGCCCACTATTGTATGGGCCAGAAAGTTGGTATTTATAAATGCAGACAACATTGACCAAGTTATGGACAAATGAACCCATTGCAGAAGCCTGTGGTGTGAGGGGAATTTCTGAAAAATGCAGTATTGACTTATGCCTACATAGGTTATTGTCCCCCCCCCCCCCCGAACGAGTTCGGAACGGTTGACTATGAAATGAGCAGCGTTCGTTCGTCGTCAGTCGTTAGTTCGGTCTGTGATAAAAATGTGGAAAACCATGTGTCACACGATGAATCTGGAGTTCCATAAGGGCGACAATAATGCACTTGGTGGAAGGAAGCAGTTGAATAGTTCTTGACCTGACTAGATTTTGGGCCCGTTTTAAAATATGCTAATTGATAATTATGAAAAAAATTCTTGCAAGGCCTTTGTACAAGTTTTTGGAGTTCTGTAAGGCGTTTATACTGCTGTAACTTGGTGGAAGGAAGCCGGGATGGAAGAGTTCTCACCTGATTAGATTTTGGGCGTATTCGGGCAAAATGAGTATGCAAAGAGCATAATTCATATGCAAAAATCAGAGGAATTACTATATTTTTCAAACGGTACATCGGATACTCAAAAATTCCTGCGCGGCATGAAAGAATATCATGGGGCACATCTTTTTTGCAATGATATGAAAGTATGTGATATAGCGGCATAGGTATGCAAATGAGTAATTAAATATGCTATCATTGCTAGTATCTCTGAAACGGTACGTCGAATATGCAAAAATTCCTTCAATTACATGAGACTACCTATGCATAGGGGATTTGCAATATGAAAGGTATGTGAAATAGGGGCCTATGTATGCAAATTCGCTAATAAATATGCATAATTGCTGATCTCTGAAACGGTACGTCGGATTTGCAAAGTCCTCGCTACATGAGGACTCTATGCAATAGGGGAGGGGGCTGGGGTGTTGCAGGGTGTGGGGTGTGAGGGTGTTGGGATGGGGTGCGGGTGTTGTAGGGTGTTGGGAAGGGGGTTGGTGTGAGGATGTTGGGAGGGGTTGTGGGGGTTGGGGGGAGGGGAGGGGTGTGGGGAACGGGAGGTGTGTTACGGGGTATTGGGGCTGGGGGGTTGACGGGGGGGGGGGTTGGTGTGTTAAGGAGGGGGTGGGGTGTTGCGGGGGGGGTGGGGTGTTGCAGAGTGTGGGGAGGAGGGTGGGTGTTGCAGGGCTTGGGAGTTGTGGCTGTTTGGTGAGGGGGTGGGGGGTGCGGGGGTTGTTGAGGGGGTGGGGTTTTTGGGGGGTTGTGGAGAGGTGGGGGGTTTTGCGTGGTATTGGGAGGGGGTGGGGTGTTGTAGTTGCATTTTCTCAGTTAGTGATCGCGACATTTGGCGGGGGACATATTTTACGCATCGTCGTAATACGGTTCGCCCTTGTTTTCACTTGAAATTCATATGCCCCTGTGGAAGACTACCCCAAAATCTGCAGTGCGATTTTGAATGGAACAGCCCAAGATAACCGGCGATATAATAATCACACTGCATTGTATCAGAGGGAGAAGTGCAGGTAGCCATCAGGGTCAAAAGCAATGATGATGGGCTTCAATTTACACAGCCAAAATCTTCAGAGGGGTACCTGTTGAGTAGCCATGGAGACCCACCGCAGGGGTCACATTGCCAGCCACACAAGTGGGAGTTAGTATCCACCTAGGTACGCACGCAGTACCCTAACCACTAGTCATACAATAGGGGGATATGACAAAATGAGCCTTTGAGCTCTAGATTATGTTGTAATTTTATCCATATTTAAACAGGCTTAGTACTTACAAACTTATGGCATTAGAGGGGTTTTGTATGATAAATTGATAAAAATACTAACCTTGAATGTGATCAGAAAAGGGTTAGTAACAGTTGAAGTTTGGCACCATCTATGGATCAAGCAAAAAGGGCAGCTGGTCGGGGAATACTGGTGAAGGTGCTCTCGAGTAGCTGAAGAGGTATCCACTACTGGAGGCCTCCATCGTCGCTGTTAGGCGCACCTACAGGCTACTGTAGAGTACATCATATGATGGGTACTGCTAAGTACTGCTAAGTTAGCTTAGCTGCTGTGCACCCAAGGCCGTGTGTATTTATAAGCTGTAGGTCCTGTATCAATAATGCATTAAGGTGGGGGGTGACCTTGGGAGTAGAGTTTAAGTTGTACAAGAGTAGCGCTGCTTTGCGTAGAAGGCAGCAGCAGATATTGTTGTAGAGGTCATGCAGCAGCTCCACTTGTTGATGTTGGGCATTTGGGAAGTCTGTCCACGGTGGATGAAAGGTAGGGCACTCATATAGAAGGTAGATCCGAAGTCTGTGATGGAGAAAACATTGGCAGGCTGGAGATGGTTCGCAGCCCCCATCCGGGCATATGCTGTGAAAGCAACCGACTCCTGTGCGAAAATCCGGTTTAGGTGACCCATTCTTGCGTGGAAGATTACAATACGGGTGGTAGTTCTGTCATAGGTGTTATAGTGAGTTGGTCTGGTCTGGAATGTCTAGCCAGCAGTGTTCCGATCTTGTAAGATGTTGAATGGGAGCTGGATAGTTTAGCAACGTGTCGACAGAAAGTTCGACGAGAACACAGTCTATGTCTGCCGAGTTGGTGTGTGATTCTTTGACACGTGTTATGCAGCAGGTGTTTGTACAGCGAGCCTTATTCACCAGTTTTGCGTGTGATGTTCTCTCCAGGGAGCACTGCAGTGCATGCCTGAAAGCACTCTGGTAGAAATCAGATGGAGTGGGCCGGAGGCAACAGTAATGTTCTCAAGGTCTCGTTAGAGTACATGTCCAGAGTCTTTGTGAGAGCTATTGCATCATGTTGGGGCGGCATATTCCGCAGCGCTGTAGACCAGAGCCAAAGGCTGCAGTGGTGCGTAGAGGCGGTGGGCTGGCACCCATGAGGATCCAGTAAGTCGGCACAGGAGGTTTTGCTCGAGATAGAGTAGCTCAAGCGTGGGTTACACAATGAGTAAGAATTTGAGGGTGTAGCACTGGCCAGTGCCCCATTTTTGAGTCGTGTGATTATGTTGGACAATTGTTAATGCTGGCAAGCAAGTTGTAAAAGTTTTGAATTTTGGTACAGTATTCTATGTGCTTTTATAATATTCATAAATGGTACTCCATCAAAATGAAAAATCTGATCATTTCAAACTTGGACTTGATCATTTTAGGGACGTCTTTAGTTATAGTCAAAATATTTTCAAGTAATACACACACAAATTAATCAAAATGAGTTTAATTTTTTAGTACTTTTGACCTTGCCCAAGGCTCTAGAGACAAGTGAGAACACCATGTTTACCATCTTCTAAATGACCAATTCCATTTTATAAATAATTCACTTCGATTTTATTTTTTTGCAAGGTTTAGAAACATTGTTACTCATCGTCCTTAGAAATAGTGGCAGATGTTGAAAATCAAGAAAAGGAGTAATGCTGTTGCTATAATTTGGACGCTATTCATATTTGGTAATAAAGTTTTCTTGCGTTCATCGGCAGACAAACGGGTTACCCCGGCAGAGCAAACTGGTTTATTCTGACCTGTTCATGTCACGCTGGTAGTTGTTTTTCGGGTCTGGTATTGGTCAAGGAGGTGCGTCGTTCCGCCGATTTGGCTTGGGCGGCCCAGTTCCGCCATTACTGGTTGGCCGTACATACCAGATAGGAGTTTTTTCTTGCCCACAGACTCACCTTTTTGAGGAAGGGTAGCCTGCGGGCTACCGTCGCTCTATTCGCTTGGGTTTTGACCTACTTTAAATAGCAGTGTTGCAAGAAAATATTCGTGCATTTATATCCTCTAAAATTTCATGTTATAATGTTAGAAATGTTGTGAAATTGACGTTCATAGGATATTCTCAATAGATAGGCCCAGCGAAACATGAACAGTACATTACAAAAGATATTAATGTTAAAAGAGTCGAAAATTACAAAGCGCATCACAATACAAAACACGAGTTACCGTCGTGAGCGGATGGAAATAAAAAAAACGACGGCGCGGTGGTGTAACGGTGGGGGTAACACTAAAATAAAAAACACGAATATGAGGGCGAACATGCAACAGGGGAGTGCGGGCCAAGAAATCCCAAATTTAGACATGGCCATTGGCTTCACACGTAAAAACGAAATATTGACGAAAATATGAAATTAGCATATGTTGTCAAGGAATATGTTATTGTAATTTTTACAGTTATTTGTGGTTAACAGAGTCTGGAAAAAATTTTTTGGGTTTTTGAGGCATGAATTAAGGATGCTTAAGGGGGATGTTCTCCGATATAAGGATATGAAGTTTGATTGGTAGATCGCTTCACCCCCAAAACCCATCTGTAAAGTTCGCACCAATATTTCAATGCCAGTTGGCTGTGAGAACAAAAAACGTGATTTAGCCCATAGAGTATCGTGTACAATTAATATTGGTCGACAAAAATGGGGCCAGTTTCACTTAACTTCCAACCCAAATATCCTTTCGCCCTAAGTTTTGCCAGGGTAAATGAGAAAAAAATCGGTGGAATGACAGGTCCAGATGTGAAGTAACGAATGTTTGAGTTTGTATATGAATTGAACAGTGCAATGGCGTGGATGAAAGACATTTTGAAAACATTTTGAAAAAATATTAGTCCTTGGAGTCCGTCGGTAGAAATATCCGGCATTGCTTCTTCCAGTTCTGCTGGGATCATGCGAGTGGGTCAATCTTGTGTGGGGAAGTATAGCGTTGATTGTTTCCCGAATAAGGTATATAGTATGTTCTATAGTATGTGATTGGTCAAATTTATTTCCCTTTAAAAACCGTAAATGTAAGAGGGATATGAAGCCCCTCTTCAACGAGTGTTACTATTTACGTTTCATGTAGGCATCGGCTAAATAGGTGCTACAACAGTCAAAAGTAACTTGCAAAAACTCCCACAAAATGTCATCTTATTTATCCCTTCCAATACCTTTTACATGGAGATTTCTCTTGACTCGCCCCTTTCTTTTTAAGGAATTTTTTATTAGGGCTAATTCCAACACTCTCAAATTTGAACAGATTTCTATTTCTGTATTTTCACCATTCAGCTGTGTGCGAGTTTTGTCAGCCCCTCCAATGTAGTTTTTCATTATTTGGATTCATCGTTTTCATTAAAATTTAATTTATAAGGCGGGCGGGTTTGACTTCATTTGCTTATTATATGCAATTGTATTTACTACGTCACATTAAATTTATTTCAGTCTGTGACTTCCAGGTTATATTCGCCTGTGAAGAACCTCCCAGTTCATATTCGCCTCGGAGCAGCTATTTTATTATATATTGATGCACAATCACTCTACAGTTGTAGGTTATATTAAGGTTAGCCATTATCCTTTAGACTGGTTCTCCGGGTTGTCGCCCGGGAATCTCCTTAGGGGGGGTCCGGTTCCTCGGGTAGGTTAAAGTGTTGTAAATTATTATTTGGATTGTTGAGTAAGCTACGGTAATGGCGTAGGAATTGACAAGCTTTCCGGTAAATGTTTAACGCTGGAAAAATTTATAGCAGGGTAGTAAATTCGCCAGTAGCAGCTTTTGCCTTGTTGTTTGCAATTTTGCTTATATATTGAGTATAACTGATAGTGGTAGATACCTTTGATTACTGATGTTGAACCTTAATAAATCCTTATCTGAGCGCTAAATGATGCAGCACCTAATTTTTGTGTGTTGCTCGATTCTCTGCTGTGGTAAAGGTAACAAATTTTTATCCCCCATTATTATTTTTTTTGGCCCAGACACAACATGTTTGGTATAGAGCTATCCAAATGCGTGCTCTTTTAAAACAAATATCGGCCCAATGTTGAGTTATGATTTTCTTAGTGTTTGTAGATTTAATTCAGTATTTTGGGTTAGAAATGTTTTAATAACCAAATCTTTGTTTCCTGTTCTAGTTTCAGTCGGGGGATTTTTCTCTCCCATAATGCAAAGAATGTATTCTTGAACTTCTTTATCAATTTATACAAACATTCATTATTGTATGCATTGTTGACGAAAGTAGCACTTCACCAATAGAGAGTGCTTGTGTTTTGGTTTTTTTTTTTGTTTTTTTTTTTTTTTTTTTTGTTTTGTTTTTTGTTTTTTGTTTTTTTTGGGTTTTTCTGGAGAAGCAGCCAGTTCTAAGGGTCAAGGCAGCAGTGAAGAAAAATTCTAGAGATTAACCTTCCGGAAATTTATGGATTTCCGGATTTTTGGCCATAAATAAAAAAAAAAAAGTCCGGCAAATGTAAAAAAAAAAAGTAATTATTGTTTTTGAATTTTTATTGTTTTGTTCAATTTCTGAGATTCAAGTATTAATGTAAAGGTAAAACTGACATCAAAAACAAGTTTTAAGTACAATTTATTTTAGAGAAGGGGTGCTTGTACCCCAAAATCGCGTAGGAAAATACGTTCCCCGGAAGTTCACCGAATGCTCGCTAAAATTGGCCTTCCCGTCGGTTACAATTTGGATTTTCAGAAATGGGATATCTGTTACATCTATGAAAACTTCATTAATCCACTTCTACCGACTAAACCGAATAGTCAGTACCTTCAAATGGGACGGTGATAGAAATGAGGTCATGTGCTGTTTACTTCTGAGGACAGGTTTTGAATATTTATGATCTTATTTGTATTATTTTTAATAAAATGTGATTAGACCACAATTATGGGGGCCATCTTAATTTATACCACCAAATAATCTCTTAGTATTTCTTTATCGCTATTTTTTAAAACTTTAATTGTGAAAAATTGTATTATTGGACCTTTGTTGGAAAGTTATGTATTTAAAGCGGCACTGGCACATTTTCAGAAAATATGAAATTTCTTCAATTTGCTCGCAAATGATAGTCTAGGCCATTGAAGAATAAAGATATATTTTACACATAAAATACACGTACCCAAAAGCGGAGAGGGACATTAATAAGTGTGGGTGGTGGATTCCCGTAGGACTTTAATGCTAAATGATTTTATTGCTGTTGGGGTTTCAGTAGGGCCTAATCTGTCAGAAAATGATAGGGTGCAAATTATCGGACTGATGCCCCCTCCTGAAGGGGGAAATGTTAGTACAGGGAAAAATGAAATCAAGTCAAATTGTGTTTTATGTATTTACTACAAATGCGTCCTCTCCTCATAAGGATTAAAATAAGTAGATATTTGCCGAGGGTTCCAACCCTTAGTTAAAGCGGTATAGCCCCATAATAGTTCAAGTCACCCTGGCGGGTAAATGTTCGAATTTGTTGAAAGTGGTGTCAAATGATCCTTGTGTCATACTGAAACCGAAATGCATTTTAACGTTGTTTGGTGATATCCCATTGCGACATCCCCCCCCCCCCCGCCCCCCCTCCCCCCCCCCCCCCCCCCCCCCTGGGAAATTCTGGTGACCCCCATAGACCATGTAGACCCTTGTACATTTTGCTAGTAATACCCAACCAAATGTCACACACTGTAAAATAAAATTTGTGGATCCTGTGAGACAATACAAACAACTTATCACCATTTTTCAACAAAATCTGAGCATGGGTAATTACCACAGGATGGACCTTGAACCATTATCGGGATATAGCGCTTTAACTAAAGGTAGGAAAATAGGCAAAATATAATTTTTTTAATCCGAATAAGGATAAGAAAAGGGGAGTGTAAGTAAACAAAAAAGTGAACTCGATGTTAAAGGGTGCCAGGGAGGAAAGTTGGGGGGGGGGGGAAGGGGGGGGGGGGGGGGGGGGGGGGGGGAGGACCTCGATCGCTTTTTTCCTCCTGTGGCCCTTCCCCTTACCAGTAAGCATCGTCTGCTCTTCCACTTTCTCTCTCTCTCCTTGCCTCTCTTTCTTACCATGTCCCCCCTTGAGGAAGGGTGCAAACAGTCGAAAAATTTTGCACCCCATCATTTTATGACCGCCTGTCCCTATTGAATGAAAAAAAACAGCAAGAAAATCAACTTAGTACCGCAGCAAATCCTACGGAAAACTGTTTAATTGACATAACCATCCCACACGATTAATAAGAGTTAAAGACATACGGTAATTTGTAGGCTTAAAGTTGCCATAACTTTAATCAACAAATGTGTATATTACATGAATATCATAGACTCGTACTCATTTGATATTAAACCACACCGGTCACAGATCGGTCAAACAACAAGGTGCATGCCGTGAGAATCAATGCGGTTTTCTTGGGTTACACACCATTTCCGTGTCGTCTGCTGAAGTAATGTCAACCGGCGACATTAATTATAAAATCGTTCGTTTACCCAGAAGGCGATGACTGGGCTAAATGATTCAGGTGAGGGCTCATGTATAAAAAGCTGTACAAACATGCAAAAATATCAATTTTGAAAATATCTAGAGGGACACACTATTTTTCCAAATGTGCCCAGTGTCTCTTTAAGGATGTTAGAAAACTGAGGGGTATCTGAGGAAAACATTGTATATTTTGGGCTTAATTATAGTATGAGGTGACATCGTGACATCCATGTAAGGCAACAAAACACACTGCCCAACAGTATGCGTGCGCACATGCTTTTATAATTTCACTCACATGAATGCTTAGGCGGTATTGGCATATTCTTCACACCTCCAACAGGTCAGACAGGTAACTTGGTTTGTAACCACTGATGTTCACACAATCTATAAGGAGTGAAACTTATTTTTAATGATAACACAATTGAAAAATGCAAAAGTCAAGGTTTGCAGTGGCAGCCTACATGGTTTAAGGGGGGAAATGTATGCCAGGAACATATGCACACTAGGGTGGGGTGAAGGAGACAGTTGCTCCCCCCTAAATTCCACGAAAGGGGAACAAGTCCAACTTGACTGACTTTTTTTCAGGGAAAAGGTAAAAATTTAGAGAGAATTTGACAAGAAAGTCCACTTTTTGAGTTGATGAAATGTCAAAAGTCCAAAAAAAGGACCATTTTTAGGGGGTTAGGCCCACTTTTCAAAGTCCTGCCTTCCAATAAATAAATCTTGCATATGGTCATGATGGTAGACCCATTTTTTCATTGATTACAAACCCTGTAGATTTTGTCATGCACCTTGAATCTGGGGATGTGATGCAGGTAGAGGAGAAATTA
>JAMKCH010037447.1:0-17643 GCA_023653785.1 Ophioderma brevispina | reverse complement strand
GTTGCCCACAACATTACAATCGAATCTCAACTGGGCGAGTGCCAAATTGTGTAAACGTTTTTCTATGGAGTTGGAACTGCGACTATGATGAGATGCGATTTATTCCGTATGAAATACGTTTTACACAATTTGGCACTCGACGACCCTCACAAAGTTACAATACCAGGAAAGTGGAATATTCCACACTTCCCGCCACTACAGAAGTAGCTTATCGTAACAATTTTAGCAGATATAGGCCTATTAACATAGGACTAGGGGTTAAGTTGATATTGAAATTCGCATTCTCCCTAATTTTATTCATTTCTCTATTTAAAAGTTTCAGTTACCCTCAGCCTAAGTTAAAAGAAGACGGGCCCAGACGGCACCGCTTCCAGTCTAAAAATGGTATAAATAAAAGGCCGAACTGAAGCCGAATTAAGATAATTTTAGTAGTCCCCAAAGATATGGACCTTTACACTTTTTAAGGAGCAGCTCTTTCTTGAACTATTTATAAATGATCTTCCAGAAATGAGAATCTTGTTTGATGACTAAATTTGAAATAAAAATAACCGCATTCCCCAGCGTAGAAGTCAGTTCAGGCCATTTATCGGCCAGTGGTCCGGGGACATTTATTTTTAATCAAGAAATAAGTGAGTTTAGGCTGATATATACAGAAAAATTGTAAATTTCAGTTTCAAAAATTAAATCTTAATCATTAAAAGTTTTTTTACTTTTCCTATTAATGGTAAATTGATGTTCTGTTATAGCTGCAAGCTTTAACAACTTGGCAAAAAAAAAACATCTATGTGCTGCAAAAAATATATCAAACGTTTTCATCTTCTGCACATCGGATCATTCATGCGATGTGATGTGATCAGGCAAGCATTGGCCATACGTTGGGACCTGGGAGTCCTGGATGTCATGGATTAACTTCTGGTAACAAAAGAAGACACGGCTTGACAAGGTACCTGGTCGGCACCTAGCCGCTTGTCCGGACACGGTGGGGCCTATTCTTCAACGCGGGTGTACGGCATCTCCTTTTATTAATATCTATGACTCTTACGTAACTTGCGTTAGTGAACAGAATAGTGTCTTTAATTTGAGGAAGCACACCAGCGACATGTGTGTCAGCGTTTTCGAAGTATTTATAATGAATTTGGTAGCTGGTTTGGAAGTCTACAGACGGCGATCGATCGCAAAAAGTGGATCGATCACCGGCATCAGTGTGAAAAGCCTTTAATATTGCTTTAAGAGCAATGACTTATAAAGATAGAAAGCGGACTCTCCACAAACGGCGTAACCCAAAAACCAAGTGCCAAAAAAGTATTATAAATGACAGCATACGCACTTCATTATCATAGTTTGGACACCACCCGCCATTGGTTTACGTATGTCGTACTTCCTAATGCATATTTATGAGACAAGCCGTATTTACGTTCGTCACATACGAGTGAAAAAAAACAATAACAAATGATGCCACATGCTATCACGGACTAAATATCTCTTTTCAACGCAAAAATTTACAGGGGTCATCGGGCGACTTTTGTGCAATAGGGATGCAGGTATCTTTTTAGATGCAGGTTTCTTCCATCGATTGGTTTTTCGCATAATTATTGCAGAAAATCGGACGATCAGACAATGGCATACTGGGGAAATGCAAACACTGATAACATAAGCGTGACGCACAGATGTGTAGGGGCGTGTGCTTGCGCCTCAACAGTGGAGCCACGCGAGTGCTACGCGCAACAACCACGGCGAGCTAGTTTTGATAGAAATCGGTTACGGGCTTGGGCTATTCCACATTACCGCGATTCCCCTTGGGTTATATTCTAGCTCAATGCTAAGGCCATTATGTGGTCAAAGTGATGAGGGGGTGGGGATCATATTCTCCCTTGAGGAGAAAGGGTTTTTGTCACACCTTTATTTTGGTTCTTCGAGGGTATTTGTGGAGATTTAAACATTTAATACGTGTATTGTGGAGATTTAAACATTTAATATGGATAAGTGTTATTGACACTATCGTATTATATTGCCCATTATTTTATACAGAAATAGCGGCACCACAAGGTGACGGGTCCTCATCTCAGAAGAAATTTGAGGAATGTAAGTAGAAATGGTTCAAAAGTATACAGTTTTGGCCAAGTTATCATACGCCCGCGCTTCCCCGCCAATTTACAGTGGCGTAACCAGCGGGGGGGCAGGGGGGGCGAGAGCCCCCCCAAACAAAACCCTTGCCCCCCCCTTCCGCCCCCCCAAATGAACTGACCTTTTGTACAGTGTCTATGGAGAAGGACCCAAATTAGCCCCCTCAAAAAATGTCTTGGCACCCCTTCTGCCCCCCCCATTTGCAAAGGTCTGGTTACGCCACTGCCGCCAAAACGGCGCACCAGCTGGGTTGCTGGTGCGACTATCAAATATCGCGCTGACGTAAATACACGGAGTATAGGGAAATGGGGTACGGCATAGTTATATGAATATGTGTCCAAAAATCATCTCAAAATAGGCCTAACATTATTTTCCCAATGTAGGCTATATGTATACCTGTGATCAATATGGTAGCTTGGTCGTTTAATTTGTGAAAATCACACTCTGGAAGTTTGTGAATTGACACTCTGCACTTTAATTCAATGACTCCGGGGTTTTATTTGCTCAAATAAAAAGAGTGGAGGACAGTGGCGGGTTTAAGGAAAAGGGTCCTGTCAGCAGCTTAAGTTGGGGGCGCAATATCGTACTTTAGTGCGACTCGGGGGTGTCTTGGGGCCCTGAGCGCAATATGTATAAGGGGCCCGTCAGCAGCTGCTGACACGTGGTGACTCTTTAAAAGGTTCAACGAGAGATCTCACATATCAGATTGTCCCTAAAAAATCGAAGTACTGATTTTTGCCTGATGTTAAAAGCTTTCCATCACCAAATATCCCCCAGTATGAAAGGTTAAGCTGAGAAGTGTTTCTTTGGTACAAAACTTATGAAATTTCTAATTTCGTATAGGAGCAAATACGAAATCAGCCCCTGTTTTATATTGACTATAAGCAAATCCAAAGTCACACTTTCTCTCTTTTAAGACATTCTGTAGCCAAATACAAGTAAGAAATTCTATAAGTGTCTAATCTATTTGAAGATTACTATTATGGACCCATATTGGGGTGCGGCATAATCAAAATCTCTCGTTTGCACTTTTAAATCCGCCATGGTGGAGGAAGAGGAGATCTGGATAAAAGAAAGGATAAGAGCGAGTCCTACACGTTAAGCAAAGGTCACTTTTTTCATAAAATTAAAATACAGAATTAGGAAGAGAGAATGAGTGGAGGGAGGGAGAAAGAGTACAACACAATAGGGTGTTCAAATAAAATAGGACCTGTGCGCGTTTGATTAAGTGCAGATTTTACAATAGGCAACACCCGGTGGCAACACCATAATTGGAGCGTAAACAGCAGAAAATATTTTGCTTGGGACAGCTAGGTTTTACAAAAAGCCTCGGAAATATTCATTACCGAGTTTCCACCTCTGATAACAATTTTCCCCTCACCTGAGAAAGTCTATAGCTAGTCTACAGACAGACGGACGGACGGACAGACAGACAGACAAGTTAACGCAGGTATACTTGTGTGAGTTTTCTTTTGTTAAAATTAGACATACAAGTAGCAAAATTGGACACACAAGTCATGACGGAATAAAGCAATACATAAGAAATGGAGTCACAGTATACCTCAGTTAGGCCTAGGACAGACGGACAGACAAGCAGGCAGACAGACAAGACCAAAGCGGAAGTACAATATGAAAATTGTTTCAACACAACCCCGGTAAAAACCAACCATCAGCAGTTTCATTTTGCGTCTCTGTTGATCTAATTGTGACCTCTTGCAGATTACTGGGGCGATTGGACCGGCTGGTCGTCTTGTGATCGGCTGTGTTCCCAAACTGACGGCTTCAAAACCCGAATCCGGATATGTTTTCGTGTGGCTAACACTCAACGGCTAATAGCGGAAAGTCTAAATTGCGAAACGAGACTGGATGGAAGGGCGAGTGAAGAAAGCGAATGCTATGAAACAGAATGCGACGGCACAGGTACCGTGATAACTAACGTGAAAATGAATTCATAATATGGATTAGGCCTACTAATGTTAGGCCTAATAGTTATATCATTTTTGATAAGATTATAATTGCGTGCATGGAATTTGGTTGAAGTTCTGGTAATGTTTGGTACTTCCAAGTTCGTATAAAATTAGATGGTATATGACTTATTAGCTTTGTTTCATTAGTCTAAAAGGTTCTAACTTAGTTTAATATTTTAAGAATAGGGCGCTCCATAGGCGGTTCATTTACGGTTAAGATCTAAAATCCTAATTCAAAATTGTTCTTAAAAGAACAGCAAAAAGAAGACCTTTAAAAGTAGCCACGGGAGTGGATTTGGGCTGGGGTGAAGAGACCGCGGCACCCTAGTGGCACCTATTGACGATCAAAAGGATTTAATTATCTAGACCTATATAAATTAGCTACGGCGGTCCGGAAAGTGTGTAGTCTGTGTCATAGACTTCGAAAAATATTATTAACTCCGGAAAACGAAGGGGTTCTATGGAGATTTTTGCATCAGAGGGTCCGTTACTAGGCCTATGTTTTGTTTTGGATATGAATCGTAATTGGGTCTGAACCTATAGAACCTAGCGAGAAAATTGAACGTTTTTGTCGGGTACTTCGGTGCTCGCAAACACGGAAAAGTTAACACGCAATCGCTACGGTCCGCATCCCTTTTTCCCACAATGCCTTCGGTATTATTCCAGTCTTGAGAATTTTCAAACGCTGCGCCAACTTTTTTTTTCAATTTTAGAAACAGGAACGTACTTACCGGACCGCCGTATAAATACTTCATTATAATAGTTTTGGGCACCACCATAATTGGTTTATAGTGTGGGTTGCTGTGTATTCCCGTAGGATTTTCATGCTAAAATTGATTTTGTTGCTGTTTGGGTTTCAATAAGACCCAAACTGTCAGAAAATGATGGGGTGCAAATTTTCCTACCGATGACCCCTTCTTCAAGGGGGAAAATGTTAGTACAGCGAAAATTTTAAAATCGAGTCAAATTGTGTTTTAATGTGCACTAACGCGTTCGTCTAATCATACGGATTAGAAAAAGTATATGGTCAATTTTCATGAAAACGGTGCATTTCGGAGGTAAGACACACCCCAAAAAAATTGTCTCAAAATTGTATGTTTTATATTTTAAACATTTAAGTGTTCAATATCTATTACGGGGAAAAATAATATTTCCAACAAACATTTTGTACAGCAAAAGAATAGGGTTTATTACGTTATCAAAATTTTAAATCAACAAAATATGCCAACTGATGACACTATCAGAGAGGTTGCTGGGAACAATTTTTATTTGTACGAAGTTAAAGTTTGAGTAGCTAATTGAACTCAAGAAATATGCTCCAATTTGTTTAGTTATTACATTATCCTTGAGTATTGAATTTTGCCTGAAAATTAGACTTTATAACAAACAAATATTAAGATACCATTTACTAATTTATTCTAAAGGTACATTTAATTGACATCATATCATTCTATGGCCAAATTATAGTTGATAATGTTAACTAAAACGCATTCAACGTAATAAACGATAACGTAATACACAATAACGTAGTAAACATTTTTGACCATTTTTCACATCTCCCATTGACTAAGATGTATCTGATTGAAAGTTTATATAATTTTTGAGGTCGGAAAATAAGTATCTATGCCACTCTTGATCAATATTCAAATAGCTTGATTGGTTGCTGAAAAATGTGGATAACGTAATACACTTCCTTTAAAAGGTCACATTTTTTTACAAAGTTCAACATTTCTTAGACTTTTTAATAGTCATTGTGAACTGAAGAAAACACTATTTCCAACTGCCGCATTATGTTTACCTTGAAATAAGATGCACAATCAATATTTTAGTAGAAGTTTTACCAAACTTAGGAACTGCTTTGTGAAGGATAACGTAATAAACAAGGTTTTCACGGACATTATGTTTGTATTTCAAAAATATAAAAATAAAGTGAGAATACAAGGAAAAACATCATTACATAATTTCTACACATGTTTCACAACAAGAAACATTGATAATCGGAAGAATTCAAGTATTTTTTATTTTTTTTTATAATTTTGATGTTGTGTTTCGGACATCGATTTTCTCCTATTTTTCGATGTTTGAAGGCAAATATCTCATAGAAAAGAAAACGGAAAGCATGGCAAACCATATATGCCCAGATGCAGCTCAACGGCCCCTATCAAAATATTACCGTTTTGTTCCAATAAAGCATTGTTGAAAAGACTTATTAACCAAAGACACAAAATTTCTGGAAATGCACCGTTTTCATGAAAATCTACCATATATTTGCCTAGGTTCCAACCTTTAGTTAAAGCGGTATAGCCCCATAATGGTTCATGGTCACCCTGGGGGTAAATGCTCCGATGTTGTTGAAAGTGGTGTCAAATGATTCCTTGTGTCATACTGAAACAGAAAATGCATTTTAATTGATCTTTTACTATCACCATTGCGACATCCAGGGAAAGTTCTGGTGACCCCCATAGACCATGTAGACCCTTGTGACATTTTGCTATGTAATTAGCCAACCAAATGTCACACACTGTAAAATAATACATTTTTGGATCCTGTGAGACAATACAAACAACATATCACCAGTTTCAACAAAATCTGAGCATTGGGTAAATTTTACCCCAGGATGACCTTGAACCATTATGGGGCTATAGCGCTTTAGGTCGGAACCTAGGCAAATATATATACTTTTTCTAATCCTTAGGAGACGAACATGTTAATGTATATTAAAACACAATTTGACTCGATTTTAAATTTTTCCGTGTAGTAACATTTCCCCCCTTGAGGAAGGGGCAGCAGTCCGAAAATTTGCACCCCACCATTTTCTGACTGTCTGGTCCCTATTGAATGAAAAACAGCAGAAAATCAACTTTAGCACCAAAATCCTACGGGAACTGTTCTATTGACATACCAACCCACACTATTACGTAGTGGCGCAACAAAAGTGTAAACTGATAAACTTTACACCTCCCCTTGCGTTTAACGAAAGTTGCGCGCCTAAAAGTGTAAACCGTTGATGGTTAGCCGTTTGCAAAGCAGGGGGCGCAGGACATGAACAAGTAAACTTTTTTTAAGGCAGCTGCTATAGTTTTGTCGTATTTGGGGTATGTATATATATACATGCAGAAAAAAAATGAAACTATACCTGTTTATATAGGGTCGTTTACTGCCACGTGGTCATCCTGGGAGCCCTGGATCTGCTCTTACGATGTAGGAATCTGTGGAACAGGTACCAAGACCCGGGTTCGACACTGCAGTAACCCAGATAGCGTGTCGCTGGACGCAGGGCGTGTGGGAACATCTCAGTGTCCTAAAGGCAAAACCATGGAAGAAGACGACTGTTTTGCTAAATGTCCAGGTAAGGGTTGACAAGAAAACTTAATGTCAATCGCTACTCGTGTGTGTGTGTGTGTGTGTGTGTGTGTGTGTGGGTGTGGGGGGGGGGGGTTACACGAGCACCGCACAGTGTTAGTGTTAGTGAAATTTTGTCTCCAGTCGGATAAAACAGTCGTTAAAAAATGGGCCAGCGCAGCGGCCCGGTGTAAATGTTTAAAATCGTTTCGGCAAATGGGCAGGTTTGCCGGCAACAACACCCATTGAAAATGGTCTGGGAGCGCCCCTGTTTGTGATTTGCACACATGTTTACTTTTTCAACAGAAATCATATGGTAAGTTTCCGTAGTTAAACTTGCATGCATTTATTACAGCATCATCTTTAATGGCCACAGTTCACTTAATAACATGATATTGATCGTTTAGGCATATGTGTATGTGTGTGTGTGATGTGTAGTGATGTTAAAGTGAAAACACTTCCACACAACATTTTACTTAGATTTTTTCCCATTTCTACACTTAATTTTTCAGATCAACTCAAATCCGGTAAGTATCAATATAAATCTTGCGCTAAAATTAAAATGAAATACTGCCAAGACTAATGGGGGTGTCATTGTCTTTGATGCTTGACTTGAAACCAATAATAATAATAAAATAATAATAACGAACAAACAATAACGATATCTAAAGTTCCGTAAAATGAACAGAACTTAAAGGTCCCAGGAAATGAAAATAGAATTGATGTGGTTTGTGTCAAGTATACAAGGAGGGACCAGAAAGCATTCGATATGTGGGTTGATGATGACATCATTTGTGGTACCATTGATTTATCAGAGAGTAATAGAAAATCCCAGGTGACTGGTGTGAATCTATTCATGGTACTGACTGATAATCAATTGTCTCACAAATTATGTCACTGGTAGTGTATTCTTTTTTCTGGCCCATTACAATGGAATGTCCCACAAAGATTTGGAGTAGGGTTATCATCTCATTTCCAAGTACCTTTAAGGCCTATATAACGTGAGTTTGGATGATGTCATAATATTACATGTAGAAGTGTCCTATGTGTAGGTGTTTGGGTGGGTAAAGTTAGTTGTAATCACAATATTTGCATTAAATTAAGCTTTATGGAACAAATTCTGTATATTTAAGAGAAAAAATAGGGAATATTTCAAGGGACGGAGGAATTCCGAAATTTAACGGACATTTTTAACAGTGAGCGTCATAAGGGTATGGACAGAACGTTTCGACCAAAACCAAAATTGAAACAAATAACAAACAAACAAATCCATAAAAATTCTGCCGTGACCAGTCGTTCTCCCAATCAAATGAAGTAAACATAAGCCAACTATTCCTCCAAACGTATGAATCAACATGCACCAACATTTTAAAAGGACATTCAGGCTTTACGCATTTCTGAAACACAATATTTCCATATAATCATATGCATACACACACGCTTACTCAAATTATTATTATCTCAAATATTAAAGTCATTTCAAATTACAGAAAAATACGGTGGATGGAGCGAATGGACACCTTGGAAATGTCAGAGCGAATGTGCAGAAGGCGTCGTAGCAGAAAGAACACGCGCATGCGATAACCCACCCCCTCTCAAAGGATACACGTGCCCAGGACAGAAGCGACAAGCTCAACCATGCGCTGGGCTATGTCAAAAAAGTAAGTATTGGCTTTGGCCGGTAGAAGCTCCACTTAATAGGCTCCCATATCAATTTGGTGGGGAGACGAAATCCATAAGGTATACAACTTGTCATAAAAATTAAGGTATATTTCAAGGTATGCTCGTTTCTACCAAACATTTAAAATGATGCAAATTCAGTCCGAAACGTTCACTTTTTTCTTCCTGTCGTGTCCAAACACAATGGTTCTCAAATATGATCTAGCCAGAGATGGGTAGAATGTCTGGCTGCTTCAATGAATTCCGCAAGGGCCCTGCCTGTGCACCGCCGCCCCAACAGTGGGTAGACCAAGAGATGTTCCATTGTCTGTGGTGCTGTTCTACAACCACAGGTATAGTGCCCTGATCTGCTACCAGGTAGCCCCACTTCTGCAAGGAAACCTTAGATCGACCGGTGTGGCAGGAGATAATCCTCCGGACTCACAGTCCGCCTACAACGGTGAAGAATTGGGCACTCGATTCAGTTGACTCTTCACGCAACATTTTAAACGCTTTATTCAGTTGTCGTTTATAGAGCCCGGACTATGGTTCCTGTCGGACCATATCTCCTTTTACAACGGTTCTGGTTCTCAATCTGTTGAGACATCGCCATTCAACCCATGAGGAGTCAAGCTCCAGGTGGAAGATGCTCACCAGGTTCAATACCAATGCTTCCACAAGGCGACTCTCTTAATTAAACTTCTTAGTGACTGTTTCAAGGGGTTGGACTTTGCTTAAGAAATTCTCTCTTTCTAACAAATCCCTTTTAGAATTTGTTAGATACCTATAACACTGGTGAAAAAGTTTCGATATGGTTGCCCCAGCAAATCGGTTCAAACAAATCACGGGGCTTATAACGGAGAATTCAAACCATGCTATGTTAACCATACTGTCTCATGATTTGTTTGGAACGATTGCTGGGGAAACAAATCCAATAAAAAAGGCACTTCTGCAGTTAACAACAGCAACAACAATAACAACAACAACGAACCAAACACAGTTTGTAGGCTGGTGATGGCGATGAGTTTTGACTCTAAAAAAAGATTAGTCATAATAGTCATGGTGGACAGCTAGTACAAGATCTGCCTGGACAAAAGCCACAATGTCCGTCTGCAATAAGGCCATGCGTTCTCATGCGTCATACGAGCCTCTCCATATAACTTTCCCACCTGTAGCACATGAGAAATTGGCCTGTAGTTCCAGAAATCATCCTTAGCATCTTTAAAAAAATGGCATGACGTTAGTCCTTTTCTAGTCTTCTAGAAATTCACCAGTACCTGGTTTGATGCTACATAAGCAGGAAAGGCGTTCCATAAGCCTGTAGAGAATGGGAGAAATGATCTTCTGTGAGAGGTCAAGTTGGAACTTGGGATTTTCACAGCAAGGACATGAGACCTGACTGAGCGCCTAAAGCGAGGGTCAACTGAGAGCTCATGCATGGCACTCCTAAAGCCTGGGAAAGATCTATCTAACCCCAAGAGCTATAGCCCAATATCACTCCTCAGCCATACCTACAAGCTCTTTGAACGTCTCCTGCTCAACCGTATCGCACCTGTGATAGACGAACACCTCATACCAGAACAAGCAGGTTTCCGGCCAGGCAAATTACAACAAGCCAAGTACTCAACTTAACTCAACGCATCGAGGATGGTTTCGAGAAGGGTTTGGGAACCGGAGTCGTGTTCGTGGATCTATTCACACCAGCTTATGAATGTTAATTCACAAGATCGCCCCTACTCATAACATTTTGGAACTCAGCAAGGATATCCGCTTGACTAAGCTAATCAAAGGGCTGCTTGCAAAAAGGATGATCTTTGTTCAGATAGGAGTGAAGAAGAGCCGATGGCGTAGGCTCAAGAATGGACTACCACAAGGGAGCGTGCTCACAACCCTCCTGTTCAACATCTTATCTATAGCAACGATCAACCTAGGAGTGCAGGAACCGGTCGTTTATTTATGCAGACGATCTTGGAATTAGCGCACAAGATGCAGACTTCACAGTTGTTGAAGAGAGACTCTCCAAAGCTTTGGATGAACTCACTCCTTACTACGAGGAAAACCACGTATGTGCAAATCCATCAGTCCAAGACACAGGTGTGCGCTTTCCATATAAGCAACCGTTAACCCAAACCTCAGCTTAAAGTAACCTGTCTGGAACACCCCTGGAGCACTGTCTACCTAGGAGTTACCTTGGACTGCAATCTCTCGTATAAGACCCACATCAAGAAGATGAAGAGTAAAGAGTATGTTCACACAATAGTATCGTTGAACAAACTCACTGCCACAAGATGGGGTACTTGTCCACCTACCCTAAGATCGACGGCACTTTCCCTGTGCTACTCATGTGCAGAGTATGCTTGCCCTGTATGGGAAAGATCAACCCATGCCAAGAAGCTTGATTCAGCATTAAATGCCTCCTGCCGGCTTATCACAGGATGTCTTCGTCCAACACCAACGGAGAACTTACACATCCTAGCAGGAATGGTTCCACCAGAGCATGTAAGAGCGTAGCTGCCAAGACAGTATCTAATGTGTGGACCAGAGACTGTTGCCAACGCCTAATCCAGAGGAGTGTGCTTTATTATGCAAAAAAGTCAAGCTCTTGAATCAGTCTCTAAGGGAGGAACTCGAATTGGGAAAGAAAGACTTGCTATATGAACACGGAGTAGTAAAACTTTATTGGTATTGAACTGTGTGAGCAAATCTGCAACTGGAGCTTGACTCATCATGAGGTGAATGGCGATTAGTCGGATATTTTTTTGTGCCTCAACAGAAGAGAACCAGAATCGGCCGATCTAAAATTTCCTTGCAGAAGTGGGCTACCTGGAAGCAGATCAGGACATTTCCTGTGGTTGTGGAACAGCAACACAGACAATGGAACATCTCTTGGTCTATCTGCCCACTGTTGGAGCAACAATGTACAGACAAGAACCTTGCGGAATTCAGTGAAGCAGCCAGACGTTGTACCCATCTTTGGCTGGATCATATTTGAGAACCATTGTGTTTGGACACGATAAGAAGAACTGAGAGCAGCTCAGGTAATAGCTGGCTAAGGAAATCTGGTGCTTGTCTATAAAACATGCGGTGGAAAAGAGTGAAAATATCAACCGCCCTGCGATGACCTAGTGGTTGGATGTGGTAAGAGGTGAGCTCACAGAGATACCAATGATGGAAATAGCTCGTCCCTTATTGTGTTAAGTTTTGATAGTGAAGTGGGTGTTGCTGCACACCATTGCCGACCTTGCATATTCCATGTCGGATCGAACCATGGATTTATATAAAACAGTACTTGAGTTGTGTCAAGATAGGGTGCAGCTCAACGGAGCAATCCTAATTGCTGACTGGCAGTTTTAGCCATTTTGGTAATCACAGCTCATGTCAGGTCCTTACTGATGGAGGTGCCAAGTAAATCAACCCTGTCGATCTCATTATATTCTAAATTCCGTATACAATGTTCATTTGAATGAGCATGCAGCCCTGATCAATCTACGCTTTTTCTTGAGCAGTCTAGTGATTTCGTTGGATATTTAAGGAGCAGGCCTTTGTTTCTTAAGCTTATCTTTGGGAACAACATTCTCGACAACAGCTAGAAATAGATCTTCGTAATCCATCCACACATGGTTAAACATCAGGCAGATCACAATGATCACCTTTTCCTAGAGCAGGCAACGAGTTTAAAGACTGGAAAAATTCTAATAAGGCTCGATCACACATCACTGCGTTTGCGCTGTGATGAGTTGCGTAAAAGTTAGGCCTAAACTCATTTTATCTGGATTTTCACGCAGTGCGTGGGGCGTAGTTGAAATGACGTAAATGGTGGAGTTGCGCCATGATGGATAGGGCAATGCAACTCATTATGATGACGGTGATACACTTGTAGCACAAACAGGATTGAAACGAATTAAAAATCTTCAAAATTTTAATTAAAAATTAAATCCCCCCACCCCTTATCTCAAAATGCTCCAGAATTTTGACTTCAGAATTTGAGAAGCTGCAGATTAGGAATTTTTAACGTTATGGACCCTCAGTAACTCTCTGGAAAAGTTTTTAAAAGTTATGACATAAAATGTCACCAACCAAATAAAATGGGTGAATTGCACAACGAGGCGATTTCAGTCAATGTACCCCCCCCCCAAAGTTAACCACGCGGTCTTACTCCTAAAAGAAAAGAGTTCTGGACTGGTATAAACATGTTTCTAAAACGCTCTTAACATATCTGACCACAGATAAACATTTTTTGTTCTTAAGAAGGAATCAAAGTTTCACAGAAAGGACAAGAGAGGACAGTTTAGATAGAACCCCATGCGGTTGAGTGATTAATTGACCATTATGAACTGATCGATAGGTTGGGCGGTGGGGAGACTAACACAGTGTGTAAGAAATGCGACAGCCATTACGAGTGCGAGAAGGGAAATGCGAAGGGTTTGGTATGCCTGCCAAGGAAGGGGCATAGAGAAACAGAATGAATGGAAACAAGCCGACCACATCTGTGTCCACAGGTAAGAAAATAATTAGGCAGATGTGGTAGGGTGAAATTATTTTTAAGACTCACCTCGCACGATTTAAACTTCAATGTTCTTGGCCTGCAAAGCCGTAGGAATATTGTATTTTTTTCGTCAATTTGGACCCTTCTCCACTGACGAAGCTAGTTACTTTTGTTAGTTTTGTTAAGGTACTGCAACACGCTAATTGTGACTTTCACAATGTTTGCACTAATAGTACAGTTGATGTGGTTGGGGCGTATGGAGTTTCTGGACTGAGGAGTTGTAGGTGTGACGTGGGAAATGGCGTCTAACATGAGACAAAAGAGAATGTATCGACCTCCTCAAGAAGCGTCTTGGGACAAGGTGATTTCAAATTATTTTTACAGGAGTAATACTTTTTTTGTTAAGTGGACCTTAAATTTGATCCCAATACGATTATTTTTTAAAATAAAAGTTTAGGGTCTGCATCTGCATCTGTTGAATCTATGTGAAATCTCCAATAGAGGATATCCGCACGGGACGCGTCCACGGTTGCCATAGCAGCAGACCCCCAAGCCTAATACTGATGTTGCAAGGCACCCGGTAGCCTGGCGACGTTTGCAAGTCATCATTTAGACTTAAAAACCTCTAAAGTTGGAGAATCCAACGGTGGATGGGAGGAATGTGCAACAGTTTCTTGATGAAATGATCGAGAATCGGGTCCCCTTTGTATGTAAACTTTGATTTGCTAGTATGTAACAAAGACTGAATGAAAAACATTTATATCTCATGCTGTTAGTGCATCTGGAAGTTCATGCCAGGCTCTCGATTTCCCCGACCAGCGACGTGCAGAGCATTTCAAAGATGGGGGTCAGACTCTGGATTTCCCGACTGAGTGCTTTCCCCCTGACTGAACATGCTGAACGACAGAGGTGAGGGATCATACCCCACCCTCACGCAGCACTGTTACCTGAAAACGGCTTGCTTTGCTGATAAAGGTAGAAATCTATATCATTTTCACAGATTGCATTGGTGCGGCAAACATGACCAAACCGTGCATTACGGATGTAGTATGTCCCGTCCACGGAGAATGGTATGAATGGAGCGCCTGGGTAGATTGTACTGCCACGTGCGGCGGGGGTGAAGGTCGAAGAACAAGAACTTGCTCTGAAGTTAAGTACGGGGGACGGCCGTGTGAGGGACCTGTCGAGGAAACCGGG
Source organism: Ophioderma brevispina (assembly GCA_023653785.1). Taxonomy (NCBI): domain Eukaryota; kingdom Metazoa; phylum Echinodermata; class Ophiuroidea; order Amphilepidida; family Ophiodermatidae; genus Ophioderma; species Ophioderma brevispina. Next base: position 2,868 of record JAMKCH010037447.1, on the reverse strand, counting down.
CCTTGTAATTTGCAGACGTGTCCACCGCCAACAGTAGCACCTGGTAATTGTCGAGTCCTTCTCAGTTCTTGAATTTTTCTTCCTATTCCCTTTTCCATATAGCTACCACTCCAGAATTCCGTAGGCCTATGTTATTCAAAAAGGCATGGTTGAAAGATTTCAGTTTCGGATCGACCTATTGCCAGGCCCATTAGCCTGGAACACGAATGGGAGTTGCGTTTTAGAAACTCGAAATTAAAGGTGGCCACCGCACGAGTCACAAAACATAGGCTTGTTTTTAATCCTTAAAAAAAGAAATTAATGACAAATGTTGGGTATGTCTGACAGAGGTACAATGTACAGCCTCATGAGGGGTGCCTCGGGATTCCAATCTGCCTATTTTACTAATAAGTTTATATCATACGCGAGGCGTGTACTTGTACGTGGATCTCTTTTTTCGTTGATGGTTCGATCAAACGAAAGACACGTTTCTTGCCTAAGTATGCAGCAATCAATCTGATCAATTTGTTACCGAAGTAATATCAGTAGCAAGGTTTAGAAGAGATTCGCGATGTTTGTACTTGTACGCGAAACGTGGACTTCTAAGTACAAATACTTGCCATAACACCCTCTCGCATATGTCATCTATAGTGCAACACATACGTATTCGAGTACAGTTATCGTTCACAATAATTTAATCGTGTATTCTCTACGTAGTTTAAAATATAAGCTAAGCCCACAAACTAACAAACTTTCTCTTTACCATTTTTTTCACAGCCCTCGCCAAGAAAGTGAATGCTAATTTACTAGGTAATTAAACAGGAATGAGGATGTTATAAGTTTGAAAGAATTCAAAGCAGTAAATATTAAGCTTTGTTCATTCGAATAACTTCTCTTTGAGGTAAATTCACTACATGCAGTCTACGCATGATAAACAACAAACGACCAGCCTCACAAAAAGATTTTATATTGGAATTTGTTTGGCACGAACGCTATTCGCGGAAGACGATGCGAAAGTTGCAATACCGTAATATAGAAATTAATCCAGCACAACAAGCTCACGCTTCATAAATAGTATTCCTAGACGGGCTTCTATTTTTTTCTGCTTTCCAGATTCAGAGCTAAGTATTGTGACAGACGAAGGTAACATAGCTGAAATGACCTGCGCCGATATGACCACTGTCCTGCAGTACCATCATGATGCTACTGCGGAATGGTTAAAGAACACGGAACCGCTGGTGCTTGATGGGCTCAGAATTCGACTTGATAGGAAAAACATTAGGTATATATGCCGTGTTTCTTCTTGCTCCTGGAAGTCATCTTAATAGTGGATCGATGGTAGAATTTAGTTCTTGCTGAAAATCTGCTGCACTCCTGCTCTCTTTCTCTTACACATACGCACACACGCACCTACGCACACTCTTTTCTCTCTCACTGTCCCCCATTCCCCAAAGTTAAAATACCTTTGTATTTCACTACATTCATAACGACAACTTAAATTCCTGCATCTTTCTGCAGTTTTCGAAGAGGTGAAACCAGAGGATAGTGGCGTGTACTTATGTCAAGCTGAATATGGAGGCTTGGAAAAGCTCCCTGTAGCCGTCTACGCTCTTGCAGGTATTTCTTTAATCTCGTCGGGAATTTCATCCACCTTCAATCTCTTCTTCACTCTGTGTGTGAGACGGGGTGTCGTTGATTGAGTGTGAACTAATATTGCAAGATCAGTCATTCAGGTCCGTTATATATCTCGGTTGTATATGGCCTACACTGAAATGCATTTAAAATAGACACTAGTGTGCTGGTTCAGGTTATTTCAATGTTGAAATATTAATTTATTATACCGTTAGGTTGTCAGACACAGGTAGAGTTCACGACTCGCACTCGTGTTTTCTATTTGGCCACTTTCTTCCTCTATCCCACGAAAATGACTTCAATTTTTGACCATTGCCTGTGTATGATGGGTTTGGGTGTGACTTGCTCAGCTTATAATAGAAGCCTATGATCTTGACATTTACATGAAAGAATACCAAAGGCAACATTTTCTCTATCGTTGTTTAGTGAAGTCACCACGCGCACAAATCACCGTCCATGAAGGCCAGGACTTTGAACTCACCTGCAATGGCGCACAGCTGGGATTGCTATTCAGTGGTTGCACACAGAAATGGTTTAAAGACGGGCGAGAAGTTAAGAAATATGAAGGCGTGCAACCACAAGAGGTAAGATGTTTACAACCAAGCTGACAGCTTAGTCAGTGGTGTGCACAAGATCTTTTGAGTCGGGGGGGGGGGGAGAATAAACTTCCTTGAAAGGACGGTAAATAAACGTTTAAAGAAAAGTGTTGTCCTGCACGAAGGCTTTAATGTTCGCCCCGAATGGCAAACAAAACTAGCGGGAACGTTCCCCCTCCCCGATCCTTTGCGCACGGCACTGGGCCTTGTGAACATATGATTGTCTCTCGTGTCAGGCTTGCTACGCATGTTGTCCATCCATTATCTTTTGTTGATTGTATGCTAGACTTCGTGCCAACCACTGAACAGCCACGGGACCGTGCATTTCGATTCCGCGGATGCTATGGTGGCAACATAAAACCATAGAAAAGCCATGAGAGCTTGCATAAGAAAATTACCATTGTCATATCAGGGAAATACAATCAAAACCAATTTAATCAATGTACAAGTAGTAAACAATCTAAACCCATCACCGTGTCTTGGTTGAGTTTTGACCGGAGATGGCAGAGATGATCTTGCTATTGCTAATATCCAGAATACTTTACCGAACTATAAGTTTCATCACTCTCATCTCGCCATCGTAATCAGTGGTAATAGGAGATTAATTCTTGTCAGAGATGGTCTCTATATAAGGATCAATGATACCTGCGATTTTATAGCT
>JAMKCH010037446.1:0-28962 GCA_023653785.1 Ophioderma brevispina | reverse complement strand
GGGATAGCTTGTGATTTTTACATTTATCACAAAACAGTTGAACTAGATTAGCTTATAAATCCCAAGGTTCTAGGACCAAAATTTCAGATTGCGGCCAAATTTTAATTTTCAAGTGATTTAAACAATGCTGTTGTGCAGTATACTGGACCCACTGTTACTGAACCATAGATGCAGTGTATTATCTTTTCTTTAAAGCGAGATTTTGATCCGATGGGGGGGGGGTACATACGCATTCCAGGGGTTCTGAAATTTACCCCTAAAAGGATAACAAAACAATTGTTAGTGAAATATTAAAACCACCCCTAAAGGGAGAAGGAGCCAGTTCTGGTGATGAATGAAATATACTAGTTTTATTTTTTTAAATAAGGGGACCCATTTGCAGGTAAAATTATACCCCTGCGGGACCCCTGTTCTCAATACTGACTAAAATACCTTTAAAATAGCCAATACACAAACAAAATACATTTTGTTATACTTGCAAGGGGGGGAAAAATTACCACACTCGGGGTTTATTTTGCAGATATGTTTAGGTTACATCTTCTATTTTGATAATTGAACCAGGAGTGCAATGGTTTTGGGGTGTCTAATAATTATAATAGGGCTGGGTTTTGATATTAGAGTGTATCGGTGCGCCATGGCTACAGAGAGCGCATAGCTATGTAGCCATGGCGCGTATATTCAAGGGTATTATGTTTGATAGAGATTACTTTTTGCAGGGGAGTTTCTGGAGTTTTGGAGTTATGCACCGGTATATTTTGGTTAACAGAAGCATGATTGAGTGAACTTTTTATAGCAGTAGTGACGATGAAAACAGTGGCAACGGACGTGGGCCTGGCCACTGTTGAGTAATAAGCACAACTTACAAATGTACGAATTACATGCGTAGGCCTATTATTGCATGGCCGTAGCATAATTTACAATTTGCGGGGTGTTACGACTATGGTGTTATGACTTTATGATAAGCCTGTGGTATGTCATGTAGTTTTGTTAGCCAATTTAGAATTTCGTTGCACGACAGTCGTGCATATAGCATTTGCCTAGACTCAGTTTCAGTCCATATTTTTCTAATATGGAAACTGAGACACTGCCTATATCTCCTACACGTAGACAGGTCGGGAAAAAATATTTTCAAAAGATCTGGTTTACAAGCCCAATTTTAATTTTGTCCTCAGATAAGGCACTCAGTCAAAAAGAGAGAAAGAATGCCAAAGGTGTTCAGGGCCAAAAAAGGCAATGTTGTCATGCAGTCGCGAGGGGACTCCACATGGTGCAAAATTTGCACCCTCAAAAAATCATTGAATCTTCAAGATCGTAAATGCGTAACTTCGTACTACTTGAACAGAAAGATGAGTTAATACTTACATATTCCAACATCAACCAAGAAACTTACTGATAGTTTTGAGGGGTTTGGGTGGACTCGTCTACCTTTTGCATATAGGCCCCCTAAGATTTCTGAGTTTTGACATGGACTATTTGAAATAAAGAAGCTAAAAAAAATTCCCTCAACAATATAGGCATATTTTAAACAGTGTACATTTTCAATACAAAACCAAATTAAAAGCACAGCTGAAATTTCTCACCTGAAATCTGATGGAAAACAAGTGAGGTGTTCAAATTCGGAACCCAAATGTTATTGCATGCAAGGGTAAGTTTTGGCCTCCAAATCCACAAATTTTGATTCCAAATTGGAAACAAATCACCTACCATGAGAGACCCAAGACTCTTAGGAAGAACCCCCGATTAACAATCAGTTAACAGTTGCTATTATTGGATCAGGAAAAGGATCGAGTTAGAAGCATGCTGGTGCCATGCCAGTCTTTGCGTTGAGATAACCAGGTCACATTGGTGATGGTGTCCCGGCTAGTATAAGCTTATCATTGATGTTAATGTCAAATTTCATTGCTGACATGACAACTGAACGTTTACGTAGTAGATAACCATAAACATGGTGCACTTCTGGACAAAAGCTTGAAACTTGGCACAGACATTCCTTGGGCGTTGTACAAAGCAAACTTAAAGGGGTGCCCAAAAATCGGGCCTCATTAATGACGTCATTGCCCCGCCCCTTTTTTGATATTGCTTAATTATGTCAAAATGGGAAATTCTTCAGAAACTATCATGTGTGGTATCATTTGAAAGCCTGCGAACATAAAGAATGTCTTAAAGATACTTTTAGAGGAGTATCTTAGCATTGGGGGTCATGATAGGTCATTAAAGTCATTGGAGGTCCATATGATATCAATGTGTCACCAAATTGGAATCAAATTCCACCAAATTGGAAATCAAATTCCACACAGGCATGCATACAATTAAGGGCAGTTCCCGTTAATTATTTTGTCAAACAAAAATTTCGACATTGTAAACAAATAAAATCATCCAAATAACTTGATTTGTTTAATATAAATAAGGCAAACTCATATTTACGTGAACCAAATAGGCCTATCCAATTTCATAAATAATTAGATTTTGTTGGATTTACAAAAAAGGACATGCTGAGGCCGTACATTCCCAAATGGCACTTCAAGCACCTCGTACTACTTGTGATGTTATTTAAAACAGAAATGCAAATTGAAGTAGGTAATAACTTCTTAGATTTGAAACTTTTGTCTTTTTGAGGAATCTGCGTGAATTATTAAGAAAATGAGTGGCATTTCGTAGTTGAGGATGTACAAATGAAATATTTTCTGCAATGTACCGTCCCAACGGTTCATTGGATTAGGAATTTAACCCTAAAGAGGGACGATTTGATTTTATCTTTATTGTTTTTTTTCTTCAGCTTAATCGCACTGATGTATTACAGATTGTTAAGGAAAACGAAGTACTTTTGCAAAAGAACGGTTACTAAAACATGAGTAACTCATAAGTACCCATTTGTGTGTACGTCCGCAAAAAGGGGGTGGGGTGTTTTCTGTTGGTTTGTTTATTTTTTTACTTGTCATGCAAACAAAAATGCGATTGAATTGAAAATGTCAGGTCTAATACTTCTGTAAGAGTCTACTGCAAATACAATCGTTCAAATTCAAGATCCTGAATAATTAGAAGGTCTGGGTCCCCGGCACTGGATCCTTTCCATGAAAAGGACACGAAGGCCAGAGCAAAAAAAAACTCCTTGGCGAGTGACAAGCCACTTGCAGTTCACTAAAACAATAAAAGTTAATTTCCGCAGGCATACTTTTAGCGGCAGTTCTTACTTACCTTGGGATATTCAGATTAGCAAGTCTACAATAGCTTTCAGGTGTTTGGCAAACATCCTGAGCAGTAGCTAACGGTCTAACCAAAGGCTCTAAGAGCGGAGCATAGGCATGGACATGCGGGAGAACTTATCATAGCCTTTTTGGTAACCCAAAATGTCTCAAAATCCCCGCTGACATTTTCAGGAAGCAATTTCAATGCATGAAATCCATTGGCCTGGCAAAGCAACAAGGAGGGCTAGTGCTTCCAAGCACTCTGTGTATAGCACGGACATATTGGCTGATGTGAGTGCACATCACATCAAGCACTATATGGATCAAGAAATTATATCAGTATGAAAGGGTTGGGTTCTCTGTCATCATCTTTAGTCTGACTGGTTCCAAGATGTCCCTTTATGCCACTGAACGTCTTGTAACATATTAAAATTCTTCAAAAAGCCCATAGTCCCGTCTTTTCAACTCTTCGAATGACAGTGAAGACTTGTAGCACTAACGGTCGGTGGTGTTGTTTTGAAATAATTTAGACCGCCTTGACCAAGTTACATTTTGCCCAAATCTAGAAAAAGGATCCATCAACAAGTATTTGCGAGCTGCAAAGTCTTCCGTTGAGCTTGCCCAAAGATAAAGTGATGAGAATAGATGGTGCGCCAGGTCATTGTCATGTGCCAGTTCCGATTGAATTAGAAGTTCAAACACGGCAATACTGGCTTCTTAAAGACTTGTTGTCCAAGAAGATCAATCAAGATATTGCCATCGTGTTCCACAGGCGGGCCATTTTCTATGTGAAGGGAAAAGGCAGTGTGTTCTATACTGATGTTGATCCAGTCACCAAGGAAACTCTCCAAAATCTGCTCTTTCATTGTTTTGTTTTGTTCAGTTTTGTCTTTTTCTTTAAGGGATTTAAATATGTTCAAGGAGTCCTGGGCGAGATTTTCTAAAGTTTTGAACATAGGAAAGAAAAGCCTGTGGTTCAATATTATCCATGTTTTAATGGCGGTTATATTCTGTGAAATCTGTTTGTTGGGGTACTTCTGCTAGCAGTTCGATAAAGTGTCCGATCAAAAATGGATTTGCCTCAATTGTTACAAGGTCCCCTTTCAGAAGTCCTATAGTCCAGGGCTACAGACCATTTGTGGACCTTGTTATACCATATATATAAGTTTTTAACGGTTTCTAGACCAGTTTTTTCATGCGGAATCTGAATCCGATGGATGCAGACGAAAACCTTGAGCATTTTCGAAGAAGCAAAGAAACGCCAAAATTCAAAAGTGGCCACCAAAACAGTAAAAAAAACTCATTATGTTAATTACTCAAAAAGTTGTAATTTTGGCCTGTCCAGTCCAAACACTCATGGACCAATTAAAATTATGATTCATTAAACCCATTTAATTAAGTATATTCAATATGGCAGCCGATACAACAAAGCATCGCGACATTTATCACTTTTGACCGTTAGATAGTTAGAATGGTTAACTGTAGATATGGCCAATGCCTTTAACATCGATATATAAATGGAAAACCATATGAATAGCTTTCAAAAATTTGATAATCAATCAAATCAATAAAACATTCAAGATGGTTCCAAAATGGCAAAATTCATTACTACAGATAGCCAAGAGCGCCATGTGTATGAGTATATCACTATAACTGACTTAGAGCAATTAAATCATACCCATAATGAAACGATTGATATCTGCAAAATGCCATCCAAGATAGGCGTTAATTACGGACAGCAAGGCAAATCAATAAAGGTCAGTAATTCATTTACGTTGGAGGCTAAGATATTTTTGTGGTTGTTAGTTGGATTATCGCTTTTTTTAAAACATCCCAGTAAGGCTATGTTAGTGTCAGCTGAGTCGTATTAATTAAATTTCCCCATATGGATGCCCAATGACGCCCCCAACACCTACCAAAACAAAGAAAACCATATACTCTAGACTATAAGTGATCGAATTTTTCGCCGCTTAGTAAGTGGCAGTTCCAGCCATATTGGCTACCCAGCTAGATGGCATCTTACATGTATCGCTTCCTCTGATACTTAATGAGTGTAATTGATTGATTGATTACAGCGGATATATGCAAACATTGCAGTATAGGTTAGACATAGCTATCAATTTATACCCATCTTAGGACACGCAGCCGCAGGAAACCATTTTTGATTCCCATATAATTGAAGGAATTATAATCACAATTTTAAAATATTTCTTATGGTGCTAATTACTTTATTGACTGCCAAAACACCAGGATAGAAACTAAATTACCAAACTGAAGTCAAAAGTAGATCACAATCAGGCACTTCATTGTCTGACGGCCACATATTGAATTCATTGATTACGCGGTTACAAAATCAGATGTTAATTGGTCACAAGAATGTTGAACGAGGACAAGCTGAACAAGACAACTTTATGAGGAACAAGAGACGAAGGTTTTAGTTGTTTTGGTGGCCATTTTGATTTTTTGCGTTCTACAAAAATGCTCAAGGTGCTCGTCTGGCATCATCGGATCAGAATCAGCATAAAAAAACTGGTCTAGAAACCAGTGAAAAACTTATATATCTAATAAAACAAGGTGCATTAGGTATCCAATGAATCTGTAGCCTGGACTACTACCCAATATCTGGGTATCTTGTAGAATCCTGACACCTCCTCATTTGTGTCCAACGTCATTTGTGTTCTTAATGCAAACTTGCCATAATTAATTTTGGAAACAAATAATACAGTTTGGACAGGAACGTCCAGGGATTTGACTTTTGCTTCGGTTGACATCACTTTGTGTCTTTTTGTATTGTTACTATTATTTTATTTTTACTTGAGATTTTGGTATATATTTTTTATTTTGATTGAATACATTTTTACCCTAAAACTCATCTGTATCATATGTTTTATCTTGGAAACTCAAAGCTATTAACTTTTAAAAATAGTTGTTATTATTTATGATTTTTAATATTTATTTTAATTATTTTATTTTATTTTATTTTATTATTTGTTGTTGGGGTTTGAAGGAACAAAACTTTAGAGGATTGCATGTGCAATTTGACATGATTTGAAGACATTTTTAAAAAACTATTTTCCAGCTCCTTTGTCCCCACTGACCGGACTTGCTGAAAATCGGTAACCATTCAACTAACTTGGTACAACATTAGCCATTTATGGCTATTGTTATAGATCTCTGCCAAGCAATACCTAAATTAAACTAAAATCGACTGTGGAATATGTAGAAATAAAGGGGTCCACAGTGTGTACAGAGGGTAAAAATTTGAATGTTCGAATTAAAAGGTTATAGTTCTACAGTATCTGTGATCTATAGTTTATTACATATAGCCATAACAGTTTAAGGTCTCCTGGGTAAAATTTGTCAATTGCTCCAACTGGTTTTAAAATTTATTCATTTAGTCACACTAGATACTAAATTGTATCTAGATTCTTTGTTTGACAGTTCAATTAGAATTAGAGTTATAGTCGTGACTCACATAGCCCAGTCACATTGCATTCTAATTATGCAACAAAATGTCTTATATGGTGAACAACTTGTATTGGGGCTCATGTACCAGTAGATGAAAACAATTTGACATAATTTTTATAAAAACGGGTAATCAAAAAATTACCCATTGGACCTTGAACCTATTGTGCCTCATAATACAGTTAAAGTACTACTTCCAGATGAGAAAACAAGGCGATGAACATACTTCTCTGCCCATTTCGACCATTTCAATATGTTTGACCCTGTTTAAACCTTGCCCCCCCCATACATATTTATATTTATATGTGATTTTGGTTTTAAACTTTTGATATGTTGTTCTTAAGGTTTTCCCCAATACAATTCTGGAAAAATAGACAGTTATGTCATTATGTTTTCCTAGTTTGACTGGCCTATCAATATAACCTGAAAATATCGCAAGTGAATATTAAATTGTTAATTTAAATGAAAAAGTAAAAAAAGAAAAAAACTAAAAAGTTTTTTTTTTTTTTTTTGTTTTTTTACGATTACTGTGCATCATACTAAAATACAAGGGGCGGGGATAGGACATATTTATTACAGTAAAGTAGTTGTGGTGCTTATCACATGCCGATTTTCTCAACATAACCATTGGTAGTGACCAATGGGATATAACATTTTGATTTGACACTTTGGAACAAACCATTTAACTACGGATTCTCAGCCACAAAACTGGTCAGTGGTATCGTATGACCTTACTGACCCAAACTGACCTTACTTACCAAATATTTTCAAATGTTAGATCATTTTAGCCACTCTAAATGTCTCAAGCTTTAATTGATACCAAACGTGATATGATTATTGAAAGTAATTATTTTGACATTACTACGAAAATATGTATAAAAAAGGGGCGGGCCTATGACGTCATTATGGTGGAGAATTTTTGGGCAACCCCTTCTGAAATGGCTTTACATACCCCAAGGAATGGTTGTGCCAAGTTTCATGCTTTTGTCCCGAAGTGCACGATCTTGGTGAAAATTATGACTTATGATCACGATATTACTGTTTCCTGGCTATCACTAAGGAGCATATTTTGGGGGGGGGGCAATTGATTTGAATTTTTGAACATGTTGAAAAACCAATTAAGATTACTTACCCTGATGCTGGTAAGAACGTCATTGAAAAGTTACCACCCTATGACTTGAACTGCATTGAAAATAGTCCTTGTACTACGCCTTCAAAGCATTGAAACTAGTCTTTACGACACACCGGGGGGGGGGGTAGGCATCCAACTAACAGCAATGGCAAATTCAAAACGGCATGCTAGTCTGTTTCAAAGACTTAACGGTAGGAGGGCGCTCGTAAGCATATCGAACGGTACACACAGCCGTTGACTAAAGACTAGGCCTGGTCACGAATATTAAATCTAAATGACCGTTATTGGAAAGTTACACTCTTTGCAAAGGGGTTAATCCACTAACCCCGACGGATTTGATCCATATTTTTTTCTAATTTATCATGATATTACTAAGATCTTTTGAACAAAGGTTTAAAGCAATATGAGCCATTTTTTTTGAAGAGCGCCCCCAATTTTTCAAAAAATTTTTTTTTTTTTTTTTAAACCATTATTTTTTTACACGGATGCATTGGTAACTAGCTAGCAAACTATACCTGTGGATGAGTTAAAGCTCGAAAATGTCTATGTGTCACAAACGAAGGAATTTTGTAATAGAATAATTTATATCGGGATCCCCGAGACAATTACAACGGCTGCTGGAAAAGGCCTTCCAATGGGAAATAGCGCCATTGCTACGTGTCACGCTCCTCATGTTGTTTTAATAGTTCGGCAAAGCCAAGTTAGAGGTTATTTCTCGAGGTGGCACTATTTCATCATGGACGGACCGTAAACGTAGCATTTCCAGCTCTGCCGTTAAGTCCAATCTGGATCCCAATTCTCATTACAAAATCGCTTATGTTTATGATAAATACGCATTTTTATTTTTTTTTTTTTTTTTTGCATTCTCGTTCGCAGGTATAGTTCCTAGACAGTACCAAACGTAACTGTGCAAAAAATATCACATTTTTGAAAATTGGGGGCGCTCTTAAAAAAAGGTGCTAATATTGCTTTAAGAGATGATTTTTTAATAGCACTGGGACCGAGATGCCATAGTAAATGACGTAGCAGTTCCCCAAAATTACCGTTTGAAATCCCCAAAGGCCACATCGAGCAGATCGTGTTCCACCCCATGTTTAGGACAGAACCACGTGTATAGTCTCACCTCTGATCGATTAAGCTGTGACAACGGAGATAAAGAATGCTTGCGGCTTGACGTATTGTAGTTATAACGGTAACGAGATGAATAGTTTGTGTCACGTGTCAGTTACCAGTAACGTGTCAGGTATCAGGTATCAGCTTGACTCTTCGGAGGGCGACCGAGTATATATAAAATCCCACCGACCTATGCTAACCATACCACCCACCGCGAGCCACCTGTACACAATGGCCCCACTTGCCCCCACACAACAGTGACTATGATCTTGTTCACACCAACAGACAACGTTATTATGTCAAACAGTTACAAATTTACCTTCCCGACGTTCACAAACCGACGTACGATGACGATAATGAGTTGTTTTTTCCAATGTAGGGATACGTACGTCATTGTACCTGAATGGTCCCAGAAGCAAAATAATAACCAATCAAGACGTGACGTCATCCAAATCTTATTTTCCAAAAATTGGCTGTTATTAACATAATAAAATTCCTTTTTTAAGATTCAACATCTGTCTATGGTTCTTTAATAATTAATATTCAATGTGAAGTGAAAACAAGATGGCGTCCATAAGCTACAAACTGAAAAACATTAGTCAGCCGGCTAAATACCTTACAAGGGACTGTATGAGCCGACGGATCCCCGTTTTAGTTTTAGCAGGCTGACAGCCACTTGCGCGCGGGGGCGGGGGTTATGCGTCCAGTCCCAATTCACAAAATGAATTGATACCCTGGAAATTCTTATGTGAATTTTATGGAACGAGCATTGGTACCCAAAAAAAATTCAAGACCCAAGAATGTATTCCAAAATAAAGTAATATTTTAAAAGTATAGGGTGGAAAATTGAGATTTTTCAATTTTACTCAAAAACATCACTAAGTGCTGGGTGTTAAAAAAAAAAAAACAAAATTCCACATACAAAATAAGTAATATTTTTAAAAATAAGGGTGGATGGAAAATTGACATTTTTCTATATTTACTAAAAAAAAAACATCAATAAATGCTGTGTGTAAAAAAAATAAAAAAATTCCCATCCAAAAAAAAGTAATACGTTTTAAAATATATAGGGTGGAAAAATTGATATTTTCAATTTTTATCAAAAACCTTAAAAAAAAAAAAAAAAGTAAAATTTTTTTTAAAAATGTCCCATCATGTAAAGCCCAAACACGCTGGAACTCAGAGCCTCCTAACTTTTTTAGTTTTTGGTTAAAACTTGAATTTTCCCCCATTGCGATATGATGTCATTTGAAGTAAGCATAATGCTGGGCATGTGGTTACTCATTTGGTAGCCCCATCCATCACTTCAAAGTTTGGAGCGTAGAATTCAATTGCGGGCTCAGAAGGGGGGGGGGGAAAGGAAAAGCGGGGAAAAAATCTCTTCAAGTGATTTTATACTAAATGTAATAATATATATATGTGAATTACTAGTAGTCAAAACACTTAATGCATGAGTTAGTGTGTTGTGAGCTGAAAACATGAATATTTAGCATTTTAAAGACTTTTAAAACATTTGAATCATATTTTGTTAGAACATACCCGCCCATACCGAAAATCAAACCACTAATGGACAAAACTTGACATACGCGCAATTAAACGCCTAATTCTGTCCTTTCCTAGTTTTCCCTATTCCTTTGTACGTGCAGGATTCGGGTTCTTGGGTAGAGCAAAAGGGCCCGCCGTGCAATTTCGGTTTCATCACGTCGAGCGGCGATGCCTATCCAGTGTGGAGAGATCAGTGGAATTTTCAAACACTCGTTTCAATTTACGCGACTTTTCAATTTTAGAAACAGGATTACGTACTTGACTGGACCGCCTTTAGTTTAAGAGGAGGTTTTGCCATGATCTCTATACAAGGGATTGAACAACATGGGACTCCGAAATTGATCATTGAGGATCAGTGGATTTGTAATGAAACTGAGGACAGAGACTGACATAGTAAATGCACGTAGTAGTTCACCAAATTACCGTTGGAAAATCCCCAGTACCCAAATCGAGAAGGTCGTTCCTACATCCCCTGCTCATCAGTGCCGCTCGGGAGATGGCGCTAAACATCATGTGCAATGCCAAATGACTTAGGCCTAGACCTACCGCCGCCGCCTGCGTGACTCCTAGCTGGACTTAAAATGCCGTCGTTTATTAATTTCGAAGCGTTTTGACTTGCCAGCAGCAGGACTACCCATAATGTTCCCGGAGTTTTGACCATCGCATTGAAAAAATGCGAAAATTTTTTTTTTTTTTTTTTTTTTTTTTTTAAAAAACTTCTAGAGGGTGTCCTCGAAAAATTATGTCACCTATTGATGAAGATGAAGAAATATGTTGTATAGAGATGACCAGTTTTGTTTTGAGGTTGACACCACTAGGTTTTTAATGCACATGTAGTCATTTTGAACTTGCACCATTTTAGTCACGCTTGCAATGTTTAAGCAGAACTCTCGCTACCGATTTCACAAGCAACCCGTGCTAAGTTGAATCGTTGTTACACGATTGGAAACGTGTACAATGGACATTGGTAATGTTCGTTAGTATTGTGTTACAAGGGAAGACGACGCGACCGTACCGTATACCTGGGGGCCGGGGGGGGGGGATCACATATGAAATGGTTATGGGTGTGTAAGGATGCGCTTACAAACCCAGGGGCATTAAGCGTTGACAGGAGGACCTCGAACAAATAGGGATTTGGTGAGAGAACAGAATAAAATGCCACAACCCCCCTCTCCCCCTCTCTTACTCCTAATACTTTTTTTCGGGTGACAAATTTGCAAATTTTGCGCACAAAATGTGGTCTTTTATAGAAAATTTTGCAAAGAAAATAGGGTCTTTGGGTTAAAATGTTCAAAAGTCCCCCCACCCACTCAAAAAATAGGGGTCTTAGGGTGACATTTCAAAATATATGGGGTCTTGGGTGACAGGGATGCTGAAAAATTGGGTTCTTTTAACAGCCTTACATATGCGTAACCTCCAAGATGGGAGTGCCTCCCGTATATTGTTATTACCAGCAATATGTTGTATTTACGCCCCTCATGTCATTCAATTTTCTCGGTCCCTAGGCTTAAAATGTGCCACTTGTAAAAATTAATAACCTCACAAATTAAAATTCATTCGGATGGGGGCGGGGGGGGGACTACATGGCTTTTAAAAGTTTTGTAACAATCAATAAGTGGTGTTGTTTTTATTCCAATATCGGACCAGTATTGGTACAGTTATCGGTCCAATGTTATTGCTCAACGGCCCAACATTGGAACAATATTGGGCCCAGGCCAATGTTGGCACATAGTGGCCAATTCTTGGTAATATGATATTTGAACCAATATTGGGATATATCATATTTTTATTTGCAAAATAATATATTTTCACCTGCTTTCTTTAAAGAAATTAATTAAATTAATTGAGCTATCAAATAGGTTTTTTTTTTTATTGAAATGGGGTATAATAGGATATATTTTTGAATATTGTGTTTTTTTAATTTTATGGTGTTTTTTTGTGTTTTAAATTTTTATGTTGTATGTTTTTATTGTTTTTCTCACCCTGCTGATTTTAGGCAAACAATTAGCATTAAGACAATATTGGGCCACGTTATCCCAATAATTGGCTCTATATTGGCTGTGGTTCGATGACCAATATTGATGCGCCAATATAGACCAGTAAGGGATGCCGATATGAAGCCGATATCAACATTGCAATGGAAAAACCAGTAGTGGCCCAATATACGTAGCCACGTGATGCCGATGGCAAGATTACCGATAGGGACCATTGTTGGGGCCCAAATTATGCGTGTTTGCTATCTGGATGTGTCTCAAACGTGAATGAAAAAAAAGGACCGCGGACCGCTTTGGTGGCTAAAATGAAGCGTAAAAGTCGGGATTTGGTATGTGTTAACGAGTAGAGGTTTTGTGGGATCACATGACCTTATTGAGGGATGAATGAAATTTCCTATGAACACTGTTGCATTGTGGGATGGACTCGAGACACTCTCTTTTTTTTTTTTATGGAACAAGTAAAAACCTTAAAAGTGTCGTGGTTGGAGGTGATGGGGGGGAAAGACCTGAACCAATGTAGTTGGTTTGTTTCCTGTGGGGAACAGAAAAATCTTAATAATAAGCATTGAGTCCGGGTGGAAAGCAGATTAGGTCGGCGGGGAGGGGAGACACAGTCCGGGGGCTCCCATAGACGAAACGGAAATAAAGCGTGATGAAACTAATGTTACGTGCAGAGTCAAATGAATAGATTTGCCCTATCACCATGTTCAGGACTATCGAGTACGCCGGACAATAATTACTTCAACACCGGGTTGTTTGGTACACGATCAAACATTATTAAAACTAATGCAACATACAATAGTCAACAACGGCCGAGGAAGAAAGAATATTTAATTCCAAAGTGTCGGTAAAGTTAAATTCTACATTAAAAAAAACATCTTAGTGGTTCCTTCACATCGTCACGTATCTACACTGCAATGTTGGTCAGTTTCCCTTGTATCTTTGTTTACCCAAATGAGGTTAGGTTTAGGGGTAGATTCACGATTAATATTTCTAGATTTTGTGTTCAGAAATATTTAATGGGGTGCTAAATTCTACGGTTGCATATGAATTGCGAATAGTGCATTCTGCCACCATATTATTGTTACGCCAACCAAATATTCTGGCTGGTATTTGAGGAGTCTTAATTTAGACCTGGGATTGAACTGAGGAGTTGGCCTACATGAGTGGACCTTTTTTCTTCAAAAATACTTGTGAAAAATTAACGTAAAAACGGGTGAGAAATTCCTCAGGATGGATGCATTTGCGCACTGGTTAACAGCATATTCTTAGTGAGTGTTGATGAAGGCAAAAAAGTCCATCATGATGGACTAACCTGGTTTAAACCGGGGTTCTAAAGGTTAGACTCCCTTTCAGAATACCAGCCAACAAATTTTTTTATACTAGGTCGCTCTAGTATCGTCAACTGCTACTGCCGATGTTTGTACGTTCACTTGTGTGAAAGAAGGTCTGAATTTAAACAGTGATTAATGGGGAATGTTAAAATAATGAGGCTATTTATTTACTACAGTAGGTATTGGCATACAAAAAGCATACACACAATGAGGAATCGAATGATACAAACGGTAAAACTAAAGATATACGTAAATTGAGAAATTAACAGTTTTACCCACCCAAATGAGTGACAAATACTTTTATACAACAGTTTAATGGACAAACCAAGCACGCAACCCGAGAAAGAAGTTCAGTTCTAGGACTATGCCTGCGCAGGAATCGATAAACCCGCGACCGTCCGGACATTAAAAACAGACAAAAAGGAGTTGTTAGACATTTGGGTGTGGTAAAATTTGAATTTCTCACCTTACGGTTCTTAAAAAAACTGAGATCAGAAGCAAGACAGATGCCATAAAGGATTCCGTTGCTTACATCCAGAACGTCACGGTCTCACTTACATATTGTGTATGGTATTGTAATACTACAAAAGGAAGTATATATTGATTAAATGTGTATATATTTTTATTGATCCTTTAGGTTGGATCATCTTGGCATATTCTCTGAGGCTTATTTTGCCACAATTACACAAAAGCATGATTTTATTTTTCTTGGACATGGTCAAACTCCATTCTTTGGTTAAACGGGGTATTCTAACATTTAAATAACAACTACCAGAGTGCCCTAAAAAATCCTAAAAGCCATAAAAGCTCACTTATTCCAGGCTTTAAGAAACATTTATCTCCAATTATTTATAATATTTAAAAGTATGTTTATTAGATTTTCAAAAACAGCTATCCCCATTGAATTCGGGTCCAAATGACTGGGGTTATATCCATGTTTAGCCATCAGAGGCCTACGTGGTTACCATTGGGAAACCAGAGCAAAAACTTGACATTGGATTTTAAAAACCTTGGGAAATGGAATCTACAATATGATATGTAATATGTATACCACTATTTAGAAAATAAGAAAAATCACTTCAAAGTCACTCCTTCAGACTCCATACTCCCCTTAAATGAAATCTTGTTTTTACTTTAAACACAGACATGCTGTCTTTAACATAACAACATTATCAAAAACAAATGTTAATGTGTGCAAAAAACCAGTATGTTGTGTTAAAATTCTAGATCAAAATATGGAAAACGATTCTCCACATTAACCCATTACAATATTAATACAGGTTCATTGACACACGTGACAGCAATTTTAACTATTTTTATTCTTAATTCAAGTTTATAGAGCTTAAACCATATAGAATGTAAAAAAATTAAGAAAATAAAATAATTTTCAAGAAACAAGTATACGTATTTGAATACACGGACAAAAAAAATTAAACAGTTAGGCCCATGCAGTAAAAAGGTTGTTTGATTATTTCTTTGTTGTTAACAATTCTCCAAAGGCAAAATTACAAACAAATTTAGCGCGGGGCAAGCGGGGCAATTTCACCTATTGAACGTTAGGTTTAATTTGTTGTTGAATAACATTACATACCACATTTTAGAAATGGGGAAGTAAAGAATCGTCCGATTAGGGAACTACAGGCAATGGTTCTGATGGGCACCGGCCAGATTTATCCTGCAATTTTTTAAGTGATATTTTTTGGGTGGGCGGGAGGGGTGGTGCAGCCCGCTAAGCCAGGCACCCAGTTTCATATGTTATTTTTTGGACTGCATTGTTTACGCGAGCTCTTCAACCCCGAAAAAAACTCTTAAGATATTATTTCAGTTCCACAATATTTCCTAGACAAGACTCATTCTTTTAACTCCTCTGACTTTCGACTGGCAACTACTGATAGACTGGCGATGTCTAGGTTGAAAATTACCCAATGGGGAGATGCTCATACTGTACAATTCTTGCGTAATCTATAAAAAAGGAAAAATTTGCAAACAATACTACATACTATTTATTTGCCAGGACAGTGCGTATTATTAAATGGACCATGCCTAAGCAAGCTGTGGTTTGAAGCACACACGTACTGTGTATTGGCATTGTAGGTTGACTGTGCCAATTCTTTGTTTATAATCTATCTTGGACACTGAAAAGGGCTCTTATCATCAAATCCATTAGTCGGTTGATAGGGTCCAAATTATGCCCTGGCCGTAAAGTTGAGTATACATACCCAATGTTTTTTGCCTTAAAATGATAGATTAGGGTGTGTAAAGAATAAGAATCTGCCGGTTGCCACCTGGGACCTTGGGCATTTAGAGAAATCCAAGATGGCGTCGCCATAAATTTATAATTATATTATTCAACCCTATATTATCAACTATGGAGTTACTACTATGCTATAGGATCCAATGAACGAGTGTATGGCACTTGTAACTTAAGTCATACTGCAAAGTCAAAATTGAAGCCACATCAATCATTGTAAATATGCCCTTAACAGCAATACCTGCGATAAAAATAAACCTGAAGTACTTAGATTATGTTGCTAGATACAATAAATGTATCTATGATACTTTTAAAAAAGTTGTAACATGACCGTCAATCAATATGGCAGCCCAAACGTGAATATCTTCAAAAAACACTTGACACAAATTTAAATCGACCTTCAAGTATAACTTATTGTGTCAATGAAACATTAAAATGGTACCTATGATCATAACCCAAGTGATACCAGGACTCCCGATGAAAAAAATGTGTCAATTATTAAATTGAGTGCAATATCTGTGAAAAAATGTCATTCCTATGGTATTTTGAAAACTTTTGTCACCATATTGGTTTTATTTCGATTGGCGCATTTTAAACCAATTGGAAATATATGTTGTACATTGGTAAGGATCAATGGTACCTTCTAATGTCATTGGCACATTGATTTCGATTTGACGGTGTAATACTTATAAATTTGTGTCAAGTATGTTTTTGAAGGATGTCACGTTTTTGCTGCCATATTCATTATGCCATGTTACAAGTTTTTTAAAAGATCAGAATATATTTTATTGTGTTTAATAACATAACCATAATATTTCAAGTCTAATTTTTATCGCAGGTATTTGCTGTAATAGGGCATATTTTAAATTATTTGATTTGGCGTTCCATATAAAATTTGAGTAGACTTAATGTTACAATGCCATACACTTGTTCATTGGTATCAATAGATATATCTAGTAACTACATAGTTGGATAATCTATTGTTGAATATATAATTATCATGAATGCGACGCCATCTTGGATTTCTCAAATGCCCAAGATTCCCAGGTGGCACCCGGCAGATGCTTATTCATACAACCTAATCTATAATTTTCAGCAAAAAAATTGCATTATCTCAACTGTATGGAGGTGTCACATGAAGGTTTCTACCTGACGAGATGGTTGCATCCAAGCATGGAATATTCAAGTTCAGCAGGGTGTGGAGCAACGCCCACTGCATATCCAAACTAGATGCAATCCAGAGCCAGTCCATCAGTGTAT
Organism: Ophioderma brevispina; assembly: GCA_023653785.1. Classification (NCBI taxonomy): domain Eukaryota; kingdom Metazoa; phylum Echinodermata; class Ophiuroidea; order Amphilepidida; family Ophiodermatidae; genus Ophioderma; species Ophioderma brevispina. The sequence goes on along the minus strand of JAMKCH010037446.1, from coordinate 11,683 downwards.
CCCCGAGAGTGGCTCACCACCACTCAATCACATCCACCCACTTGTCATCGCAGGGCAGTTGGAATTGTCACTCTTTTAAAACGACCGCATATTTTATGGCCAAGCATCGGATCTCTTCCAGCCAGGTGTTACCTGAGTTTCTTTCAGTTGATCTCGACTTAGGCGCTCAGTCAGGTCTCAGGACCTTGCTGTGAAAGTCCCAAGGTCCAACTTGGCCTCACCACAGAAGATCCTTTCTCCCATTCCTCTGTATGCTTATGGAATGCCCTCCTGCTCATGTAACATCGAACCAGACTTGCAGCTTCATCAAAAGGGAGGTTTTAATCGCTATCTTGGCACCAATCCGTCAGCGTACTTTGAGTAATCACACGTTAATGCCTAGATTAAGCCTTAGTCTTAACATAAATAAAAAAAAATTCATCTTCCAATCTTTCTATACATCACAAGTCACTATTAACGTTTGGGTTTCATGTTTTTCGTATTGCGTAACACTGCCGTCTTTTCAGTTTACATAATTAATCTTTCATGAATTGCAGGTCCTTTTTTCTGATAGGTGCCAAGTAGGGCAAACTCTCTTTTTTGTTTAGACGGTCTAGAGAATGAATTTTGTTGGGAATTGGGTGCCTAACGTTTTCTTCGCACGGTGATGTTTTTCTCTAACTACAACTCATGCCCTAAAAAACTCATGCCCCAGGAACATTCTCCTAACGAACATCAAACGACCGGGGCAGGTTCTCCTAATAAGACATCAAACGGACATGAGCATTTCTTCCTCAACTACCTCAAATGGCGGACCAGATCTTCATAACTAAACCTCAAACGACATGAGCAAGGTCTTCCTCCTAACTAAACTCAAGAACGTCAACAGAAAACTACATTTTACAAGAACAGAATGCGATTGGAAACATGAGCAGGTCTTCCTAACTAACAGTCAACCGATCAGGAGCAGGTCTTCCTACTAACCGCAAACCGAACAGGACAGGTCTTCCTAGCTAACCTCACCCGGCAGGAGAGGCTTTCCTAGCTAACCTCAGACGACAGAAGCAGGTCCTTCTAACTAACCACAAAACAACAGAGCGAGTCTTCCTAACTAAACTCAAAAGACTCAACGAAAACTCATTTTAACAAGAAACAAGAATGCGATTGGAAACTCAGACTGTTTCAAGAGGTTAGTTGGCCTTGAGCGTATTAGCACTTCTAACCGTTGAATAGCCTTTTTGGAATAAAATCACAACTCATTGTGATCCTTATCAGCATATAGTAAAATCTCGTAATTATAATAATCATTTAACTTCCCTAAGGTGGGCAGAAATTCTTTTGATTAGTATGGTGCAATCACCAAAACGAAACCGATACGTATCGCTGTGTGATGGGTTCGAGCAGTAAAAGATTATACTGAGGGTAGATACGGAAAAGAGAAAACGATCCGTTGTCAATTTAATTGTTAAGGTTTATGGCCATGATTCACATGTCGCTGAAGGTCTTGTTCTGTGTAATTTAGTATAATCTCATATAAACTATTTCACTAAAACATGTAACATCTTTTGCTTAGAAAACTTTAAAATCCTTTCATTAACTCAATAAACAAAATAAATAATACATGAATAAATACTTAATTTCTTAACAAGTTTTAATTTGTATGTGTTTTTTGGCTTTGAGTTGGTATGTGTAAAGGTTGATTATGTCTTGAACTCCCTGTTTTCAGCAGTAGTTGACCGGTCACACAGCTGTAGCTCTTCCCGTGCAGTGTTGTGAAGTATGAATAAAAAGAGCAGAATAGGGAAAAAAAGTAGAAAAATTAAAAATTTAAATTCTATAGTCTAAACGAGGGCCAGCCTTTAAACGGATTTTTTTTTTGGGGGGGCTTTGGTTTTCAAAACGGGACTTTTTCCCATCAAATTGCTGGGGCGAATTTGGCAAATGTGGTACCTTTTTGCCGAAATTTTAAGCTTTTTAAATGGAATAAAAACGCAAAACAAACAAAAAAGCTCCTCGGCAAATCTATTTTTGGCATCTTTAGATGTTTTTTTTTGGCTTTTATGAATTGGGAGGCGGCTTCCCCACCCCCGGTGAGGGACTAGTTTTTAACTTCTGCTCAATAGGGGGGGGTGGGGATATACATATATATTATATAAAACGTCATCTAGAATCTCTGTTCGTGGCAGCTATTATTACCTACCATATCTTATTTTATTACTGCAGGCATCATTAATTTTGTTTATATTTAGTCTCATAACATCACTTATTCATGTATCCTCTTTTGAAACTAGATACTCTGTTATTAGGGACCTCAGTTCTTTTTAGACAACCAGTGTAGACGTGCGGCATATTCTTGAGAACACCCCGTGACCTGGCCACCGAGCGCGCACTAACCAGGGGAGCTAGCACACAGTGTACCCATCTCAATTACAAAAGTTGTTGAGTGTTAAATATGTTGACCTGACTGACTGACCCCCTGAAACGGTGATTCGTACGTGCCGCTAGTGGTGCCTTAAGGAGAGGGGGGCCAAAACAAAGTTTTGTACAGGGTCAAATTTTTAAAATTGATCCAATCATGTTGAAAAGCACACGCATGTTTTGTTCAACCATAAAGGATTCAGAAAAGGTATAGTTTGTAACATGTACACCCTAAAGTTTCAGCGTTATAGGCTAAAAACAGCAAAAATCAATAAAAAGGGTCAATTTCAGCTGTACAAGGGTCAAGTTCTAAAACTGCCTCCGATTTGGATAAAAAATGGTGCAAATTATTGGTGGAGCTCCTAGGATAAATACGAAATGAGTTTGAGTGTATCAAAATGCTTGCTAAGAAAGTAGGGGGTAACACGATCAAAGCCCATGATGCAATGCCGTTGACCTTATGGCCCCCTACACGGAACTAAGCATTAAGACAGTCAAAACTATTCCGTATTTTAATCCTATGAACTCCGCCAATATTTGCAACCATTTTTATCACCAAACTTGGAGCAACTTAAAATTTGACCCCTGTACAACGAAATTTGACCCTTATAGTGAATTTTGCTGTTTTAGCCTATAAAATCTGATGTTTACCTGTAATATTACAAAAAAAACTATACCTTTTCTGAATCTATGGTTAGACACATAACATGGTGTGCTTTTCAACATTGATTGGATCAATTACAAATTTGACCCCTGTACAAACTTTGTTGTGGCCCCCTCTCCTTTAAGGCACCACTTGAGACACTTAAGAATCACGTTTCAGGGGTTCCAATCAGTCTGTCAACATATTAATCACTCAAACCTTTGGTACTTGAGATGTGTTACAAATGTGTGCTAGCTCCAGGGGCTACACGTACTGGCGAGCTCCATAGGTAACAAGACAAGACGGGCCTCGAGTGACAATAAACCCAAATGGAACTGTCTACCTGAAAACCTCCTTAATATCACAACAACTGAAGCATTTAAGAAGAAAACACCAAGTTCTAAGAAACCAAACCTTCCGCATCTAAACTAAAGTCCATCGCACTCACTGACTCTGCGTTTGACTTCTACTGTAGCAGAGTTGCAGAGTACATCTGTTCAAAGTGAAAGTGATTGTTGGGTCGTTTTGATGATCTTGGGCGCCATCGTATGAGCCCATAGAAAATGTTGAGATATAGCGCCACCAGGAAGCGGTAGGAACTTTATTATTTTAGCCTTGTTCAAATCAACAAGTATTAAGTCATTAATATCTTATCGTTATTCAACGAAATGAGTAACATTGAAATCCTTTTCATAATAATTATTGATCAAATCAGCGATTGTATTGTTTATATTTCGAGCAGTAGGCCACAAATGTATGATCTGAAAAAATCTAAATTATGTTATTATCTCAGCATCGTTCGCAACATTGGAAAGTCGCAGGTGTATCTCTGGAAGTAATCTATTATAGCTCGCGCCCTTCAGGGCCCGAGCAATCAAACTAAATCACTAGAGGGCAGGGATACTTCTAGAGGACTATGGACGGCCAAGCCTCTTTCTTTAGCAACTCACGAACGAAATCAAAATAGATTACAACGAATACAGACACAAACCACAAACTGATTCAGGCTCTTTGTGTGAGTCTGTCGTGCGCGGGCGTGTTTCCCATGACCCAGATACGACCTCGTCCTCGTCCGTGATCCATACATAAATGCAGAAATAATCCTTACAGTGGGTTGATTTTCAGCTCCAACAGTTGGAATAGAAAATATTACCTTAAACATGATCAAAAAATCACCATTTTTTGTTCAGGATTCGCTTTTACGTGGCTAAAACAATGCGATTTTTAAATTGGGGTTTTCTTGTTTTGGTATTCCCTTTCATTCAGTGCTATTCCGGCCATTGGTGATCAGAACATCGTCAACCCGACTTACCTAAAAAAGTGTTTACAACATATTTAGCTGCTGCCTCACACGTAAGAAGAAGGGATATCTATAATAGGTGCTAAGATCACGAAAGGTACCTGAAGCTTCCGCTTTGCAGACATTCGTACTTATTTAGACCGTTTAAATCTGTCCATGCTTAATGCTTACAGAGGCGGTAATTACTTTGATTTTCAGTCATCACTGCTGCAGCTTGTTCCCTAAACCGTTCATGGGGAATTGACTGTAAATATAAAGAAACATTAAGTAATCAAATAAACTTGATATATAATATACACAAGATCTGAATATCGCCATGTCTTTACCAGTTGCATTGCTTCCTTGGACAAATTGAAAAAATGAGAGTAACTTTACAGACGATTGCAACAGAAAGAAGATACTATACAATCACAGACAACTAAAATATCCTGCATTTTAGCGCTTTTAGCGCTAAATCTTCCTTTTATAAACCTTGCCAATATTTATCTTAGATTTATAACAAGACTCAACAGAATCGCCCAGAATGGCCAATTTCAAAAAGCTTCATAATTTTGAAGACAATCTTCAAAAGCCATGGCCATTTCACTTTTTGTCGGTATCACTCATAAAAGTTAAAACGAAGCAAAAAAAAATACAACAACATTTGTTGATTTGATAATCCTGATACAAGACGTTTTTCTTATCTATTAAAATTTGAACTGAAAATACATGATTTACATACAAATTTGTGTAAGTACTAAGTCGGGAGAGAAACCCTAGTGACGAGCGCGTACTTCCTGTTTCTTTGCCGTATTCTGCAGAAAAAATGCACTTGCCTCTGATTGCCCACTGAACCGATCTGCTGTTGCTGGTCAATGATCACGCGCATACGCGCTGATACTCCACCCCCTTTTTACTAACGCAGGTGGTACGCGCTCTCAAAGGTTTTTTGTCCCTGAGTATAGTGGCTCAAGGAACCAAGAGGTTTCTGATTACTTACAAATCGTCGCTGGGCGGGAAAATCTCATATGTACCTCCAGATGGTTCAAATGCAAAACCACATATGTAAAACTTTTTAGCAGGTGTGTTTAAATATCAAAAATAGATAAAATAACAAAAACCCCCAAATTAAATTTTGAAATTGGGGGAAAAAATTGCAATTTATTTTAGAATTTTCTTGCATGAAATCCTTGTAAAATGGTAGTATTTTTTAAATGTCCAATACCAATATCGACCAAGTTTTGTAAAAAACAATTCAAACCCTTAGTAATATACAAAGCCCCTCAACTTAAAGTGCTACGTGGGAATTCTCGTTGCATCATCTTAAGGAAATGTCTGCTGGGGTGTAGCTGGTGTACAAGATCTATCAAACTAACGTTCCTAAGCAGTATACTAGTATTGCAGATAATGGAACTTTAAAACGTAAAATATCTTATTCAGGAAAAGTACACAAGAAATAATCTACAGAGGCGGATTCTTAGTTAAAAACTGAAGCCCAAAAACTTTCATTTTGACAATCGAAAGTGCAACCAATGGGGCTCTCTGTTTCCGATTCTACTTAGGCCGATGTGTTAAAACCAGAAATGTTTGGTTTAATTCAATTAGTGTAACTCGCCCCTTTAGACATTCAGAAAACGGCTCTATGTCGCTATGGTCGGATCCATTTTTGTGTTGGTTCCAGTGCACCAGAGTATAAAATGTGTACCTACCTGATAGTTGTAACAATATTTCGAAGCCCTATAGCTGTCCATTGCAAGCGTTCTGGTAACTGTTGCTATAGATAGAAAGAGAGTGAATAATATTAGATTACCATCGTTTTTAGGGTTTTTCTTAATGATGGTCTTAAATGTGCGTGTTCCTATCGTCTTTGCCCCCCCGATTTACCCGGATAGTATCGATTTGATATCAAGATGGAAGGCTATTTTTCTCATTGTCGTCTTGAATTTGAGCCCTCATTATCCATTTCATTCCCAAGATATAAAACCAAAAAACCGCCGTTTTTAGTGTTAACCTCAATATTAGCATTGAATAGGGCGTTTACACATACATTATTGCTTCTACAATCAAACCCGCAAGTTTGTTTTTCCCCGGTAAAGAACCAGGCTCGTCATATCAAGTAACAGAACAAATACACATAATCGGAACCGCACCTTTAACTCAATGTAGTGTATATTATGAACTTTGTATTGGCCAAAGTACGTTAATCTACTAAAAGTAACTATATTTTAGAATCTAGATTAATTACAATATCAATAGTAGTGATGATGAAACCTGTTTTTGCTGATGATGTTGCGTAAGTAATTATAAAGTATTCGCAGAACTCTTCACTACTTTGAACCAATACTCTTCTTTATCACTTACAATCCTGACTTCATCCTCGCCCTCCTGCACCCTTGTATCTTCCAAACCACAATCTGCAAGAATAATAAGAACATCGGTATGTATCAACAAACAGTAACAAAAGTAAACAAACAAAACAAATAAACATAAAAAGCCAAACAACAAACAATAATATAAATTTTATTTGATTTGCATAAGTGGTTTCCCTTCTCGCACAAACTCCCTGATTTCCCCCCCAAAAAATATCACACATATCGAGCCGCGGTAAGACAAGTGCACGGTAACTCGGCTCCGCTCGCTAGTATGTGCTTGATTATTCCACGCCCACTTGTACAAAAACACCCTCTCTTCCGAAGTAATTTCAAAAACTGACCAAAAAACCCCCTGCTTGGAACTGCATAAATCAAAAATGAGACTTTTAAAAAATCAGCTAAAATAGGTAAAAGGTATATTGCGTTTTTGTTCCAAATTGAAAGGATTATAACTAATCGGACTTACATTGGAAGGTGCATGCTTTAGGTTAATAAACTTAGATCTTTCACAACGCTATATCTATATACAGAATTTTTAAAGCGGCACTGGCACATTTTAACAAAATCTGAAAATTTCTTCAATTGGCTATCAAATGATAGTGTAGCGCCATTAGAAGAATAGAGATACATTTTACAATAAAATAACCTATCAAAAACAGATAGGGACGGTAAACAAGTAAGGCCACGGGGTCGTCTTACTCCGTGGTGCCCCAAGGGGGGGGGGGGTCACACCCCAAGGGGGATGTTTTGCCTGGACAGGCCAAAAAAACTAGGATTCATAACCACCTAATTGAGGAGTCAATCCGCCAATACAATTAACATCTGATAATTATGTATTTGCCGTTAGTTCGATATGAACTGGTATATATAATAATGCTTCAGCAATGGGTATATGAAGGAGACCATGCTGGCCAAGAGCGATTTTTTTATATATCACTATAGTCTCAGCGCAGTTTTTTATAACATTTCAAAGTGATTTGATTACTGCAAAGATGGAATCCTAGCGGGCGTGCAATATGGCTGGAAATGTCAAATAGTAAAGGTCAGTAATTAATTCCGTGATGCTAAATAGATATTTTTGTGCGTCTTAGTGGAGTATCATTCCAAAAACTCCAGCGTGAGACAAGTTATTATGTGTCATTGAGTCGTTATTTATCAAATGCTCCCCAATATGGATGCCAACGGACGGCCTAAAACCCACAAAACAAAGAAACAAATATCTCTAAGACACTATTAGTGATCTGAGTTTTCGCCGCTTATAAGTGCCATTTTCACAGCCATATGGTACCCATCTTGGCTGGAATCTTACAGCTATCAATTACTCTGATTAGCTGATGATATGTAAACTGATCCGATGATTACAGGGATATACACAAACATTGCGGATGATTAAGTTATCAATTATAGCCAACTTAGAGTATCGTATGCGCATTTAGATGCTCAAAAGACAGGATTTATTATCACATTTGAAAAATATTCTTTTGGGTTGTAATTAGTTTCTTGAATATTCAAAACACCAGGATAGTACCACAAATTACAACCTGCAGTCAAAAGTAAATCACGATCAGACACTTAATTGTTTATTGGAGGTTCATATTGAATTATTGAATACGTGGTTACATAATCATATTGTTAAGATAGATCACGATGATTGTTTTATCTAGACAGGCTAAAAATTACAACTTTGAGTGAACAAGAGGTTTTTTGTTTGGAGTTTGTGGCCATTTTGATTTTTGGGTTTCTACAAACCTTCTCAAGGTTTCGTCTGGCACCCATCGGAATTAGAATCGCAAAAACAAGACCTGATTAATGTATCGGAAGCTGAGAAGAACCAACAGTCTGTGATAATCTTGAGGTTGGGGAGTTCAACAGGGTTTGAGACGAAAGGAAAGCAATGTAAAACAACTATTTATAGCCCTGATTTCCCTGTTACATCTTATTACTGCGTGTTTTATTCTTATGGTGTACTTAGCTCGTTCAGTAGCGTCGTTCATTAGTTCGTACCTACCTCTATACAAACTTAGTACCAAGGCTGTTTAAAAACAATGTTGTACAGTCACTGTGTCAGAATTTTCAGACAAGTCGAACGCTTTGAGTGCGCGAAGCACACCGATGATTATTAACAATTACAACATAATATCCCAGAACTACCTATTCAATAGCCAGCCATGTGGTGACACAAATAAGATGCATTCCAGTACACAGTACATTCATCTGTCAATGTCCCTGTGAAATCGCTATTGATTGACAGCTAGTCTGGAAGGTAGGCATTTTGTCCACCAACCATGTCTGGTGGCGACGTCATTGAATACGGTCTATGAAATTAAAGGTCACTGTGGCGGCGATTGTTGACCCTCGTGGTAAAAATTGGGACCGACAACATCAAACGCACATGACCCGCGATATTTGTCAAGCCTGCGTAAAAATGAGTTGGTGGGTTGACAACATTCTTTGCTATCGGATAAATTTTTTTTTAAATCAAGGGATGATTATAAAGAGATTTTTGTGAACCTCTACTACATAACAACTTGTATGTTCCACTACCCATCATTGGTCAAATTTCATGAAGATAAATGATATGATAAAAACAAAAGTAATCAACTTGACCAAAAAAAATCAACTTCTGCTCATTTTAAATATGCGTTTATTTCAAATACAACCCTTAACCTTTACACCAAAAGGATACTATTAGCCTATCCTCTTAATCTTCAGGCGGACATAATCTTGCCCGTATATTTCCAATAGATGTTTAATGTTGAGACGCAACGTAAAGTTATTATCGTACATCGTTAAGGGCGGCGTCGTTCAAACTACCGCTATTTTACCATTGAGGCCATCTAAACATAATCAGCACGCTTTTCAGGCTCCTGCGAATTTACCTCCTCAAGGGTTTCATCGTTTGTATATGACTTTGAGGGTAGAAGCTGCTTGGTGACTGCAAGTAACACTACGTCAGGCTGTGTACTCGCGAGCATTCGGTCTAACCCAAGCGGTAGTGATTGAGTGGGTTGTGCACCGAGTTGAGGGCACGTTAGTCGCGCCAGAATCTGACAAAAGGATTGTTGGCCCAGTCCGTAAGCTATTCTTTCTTGATATATGGTCTTACCTAGTGAAACAATAAACGAAAAACAAAACCCAAACCGTGATCCATACAATTACAGGAGATCGAAAACAAATTTCAAGTATAGACCGTCTGGAATACAAAACTTACCTGAGTTTTACACGTTACCATGAACTAGATTACGGCGTTGCTATTTCAGTTCCGCTGAGATTGGACTATAAATTCACAGAAGTTGAAACAAATAGATCAACCTTGTGTTTGTTTACTCACGATATTGAACCAGCGTATAACTTACAGGTTTTTCCATTGTTTATTAAGCTGCATTCGTGGATTTTGACTATATTCTTTCCATCGTTTGTTTTCTGACTGTCCAATTTTCAGATTTAGATGAATTTGTAAGTGTACAAGATGGGTTTGTTGCGTTTTGTCATGGTCCTTTCGGGGGATCAATACTTGAATTTTTAGCCGAAGTGTCACTTCCATTGCTGAGTCGAGTTAAGGGGCAAATAATCACACAGATGGATACACAGTTCATTGATCTCGCTGAAACCACAAGTAATAAATCTGGATTTAACCTCATGTTTATTGCAGGATGAGAGTTTGATTTTGTCCACGCGTCCCCCACAATAGTGTTTCGGTATTATTGTTCATTTTCTAAGCAAGTAATGCCCATTAACAGATTCAACAAAATAATATTTGCAGGTTAATCACGGTTATTCCAGGCCAGACCTCGAAATTTAAGGGGCATTTTGTCATCCATAACCTCATCCTCCACGTAGGCCTACCCATATAAATTGAATTCCTAAATGGCCATATGGCCCGATCGCTAATATCCCTTTCCAGAACCCCAGATTTTAACCAGCAGTGGTCAAATTTGGGTATCAGAAAAGCTAACTATATTTTTCTCATTTACCTCTGTAGAATTTTAGGGCCAAAGGTTTGTTTGGTTTGGAGTTTGAGCGAAAATGCGGCCCATTTTGGTCGAACAATATTATTTTACACAGTACTCTATGGGGCCTTATAAAATCACATTTAACTCTCACATCACGGATTGAATATCGGTGCGAAAACTTTACAGCTGGGGTTTTGGGGGAACATATACTTAGATCGGACCATCCCCTTTAATATCATCTGAACCGTTAAAAATAAAAAAAATAAAAAACTTAACTTTTTAAAATTTTTGCCTTAAATGGACCAGAACTCACAGCACATTGACCTATGGTACCCGGAGATACAAGTATTTACTCATATAACAAATCACAAAATCAGAATCACCTGTAAATTCATAAATAAGCATTTCTCAAGACTCTAGTGAGCTAACCAACGTTGTCTAGCGATTACGCAACTCTCTGTGAGCGATGGTCAAATTGAAATAACACACTTTTCTGTTTCGGGTGCTTTCAAAATTTAACAATGTGGTCAACAGGTTATTCCATTCGCTAACTCTAGATCAATTTAGGACGGTCTGCATGGCAAATGCATTGTAGAAATCGCAAGAACCAGAATGGGTATATGTCTGGGGCTGAAAGTTTTGGGTCATAGGCGATATTCTTGCTGCATGTGATACCCGCACGATTCGTCATGCATTATAAGGCAGCTGGCCTACCTACGCCTTTATCATCTTGCTTTTACATAGGCCTCTGCATTATAAGGCATGATAGCCACACAGCGGTTAATTGGTGGGAAAGCCCGTTACCCTTGGGAAAAAGGCGCCGGCCGCGACGTTTTCAAATTTGACTGTATCACATTCACCTTTTACAATTTTGTTTCAATCCCCCCGTGCTTCGTGATAACACACACCAGAAGTTGCTAGTTTCTTGGTTTACTGAAAAATAATTAAAATGAACTCCATATCAATTAAAAATAAAATCACGTAATCCCCTATTTGTCAAGTCTAAAAAGAACATAGGCTTCTGTCTAACCCGCCCTTA
>JAMKCH010037445.1:0-21020 GCA_023653785.1 Ophioderma brevispina | reverse complement strand
GAAATAGCAGGATCCGGACAACTACATTGATTTCGATTTTCAATGTGGTTTCCTGACTACCTGATGGCACTCGGACACAATGATATTTAGGAAGAGGGACATTAATACTGTTAACGAAATTGAAGTAAAGGTCGCCGGTCACCCAGGGTTATTGAGTTTAAATACTTCAAATGCCTCTTTTTGAACAGAAAGTGGTCATTCCTCAAAGTTGATCATTAAAATGGTCTTTATGGCGTATGTCATATGGGCTGTAGACGGTTAAGCGGTCAACTATAATCTAGGGTCTTTGAGTTCAATGCATAAACATCTATCTTCTTTCTGAGCTTTTTTCACAGTAACCACGGGACATTCACCAAAATTGTTCAGAAATGAGGTCAAAAATTGTCTATGGGATGGGTGAATCGAGGTCAACTTAAAATCAAAATGTCTCTATCCACAGAAAGTATATGGCATTTATAGCGAGTGTGCTTATATTGATCTTTTTGGAGTGTTGAGTGGAAGGTATGGTTAAGTGTTAAGATATCAAACGTAATATTGGGGACACTTTAGGTCATTCTTGATGCGTACAAATATATTCTTCTCTTTCCATACTAATAAATTGACATTCACCAAAGTGGCCAGGAATGACCACTACAGAGTTGGATACACGTGGAATTCAGGGTAAGAGATCAAAGGTCAGGGGTCATATTAGGTCATTTGAAATGCCTTTGTCCAAAGGAATAATTCGAGAATTCAGGAATACGTGCTCAGAGGTCATGGTGGGGAAACTTGAGGTAATTTTGGAACAATTCTGTTTCAACCAATGGAATGGAAAGCTGATTGAAGGTCATTTTATTCGATAGGTTCAAATGAAGTTTTAAAAGGAAAACCTACTGAATTATTTATTTACAAGAATAACTCTCAGAGGGTAAATGTCATTAAATGTTCAAGTTGCCGTGTAGACTGAAAAAATAGAAGTACTGCAAAATTTAAGTAATATTTTATAGAGTGTATTCAACAGAATGTATGTTATCTTCAAAGTTAAAGACAGACTCAGGGATTTCCAAATACAACTTTTGGTGTATTAATTAAAATTAGTCAATACTAAATTTCAAGCTAACTGCTATATCCTAAAGTATGAGATCTATGAGATATTTCGTCGTGATGCAATAAGTCTTTATCTGTAGCAATATTACTTATAATATTGGATGGCTGAGGTTGATACAGAAAAGTATCGCCCGAGCCTAGAATCAAATATTCTGGCCGAGTCGAACACAAGCCTGATTATTTTCTTGGCGAGGCGGATAATTCTGTTATCAGCCGAAAAAAAAAAAAGCCATCGAATAATTATTATTAGCATGAAGAAGCTGACTTGACCAAAATAGTTTCCAATTGCTTCAAAAATAATAAAACAGATATGTTGCTTGACGAGTTGATTGTATCGAATGCTCCGTATATTTTGCGTATTGTGCAGGTTGTGGCGGTACGTACGCGTTAATTACACTGTGGTATTGCACCATACGTGCATAATAATATAGGATACGTGATACTGTGGTAAAATTAAAATAAAAATCCAGATCCAAAATTTTATTACAAAGCTGTAATTTCATGTGAAGGACATTGATTTTATATAGTTCAACTATTTCACACTGTGATTAGTATATGGACAAGCATTACAGATGCAAAAAGATGCGTTTGTTTTGTTAGAAAATTGAGGGCCGCGCGCATCCTCTGGAAATCGTTGAGTCAGCCTGTCATAATTACAGATTTAGAGTTTGGGGCGAAGATTATTGTAATAAGAGGATAAGTGGTATGATGTGCAAGTGCATGGGTGACGGCGTGAGTGAGAGAGTGAGTGTGTGTGTTTTGTGTGTGTGTGTGTGTGTGTGTGGTGTGTGTGTGTGTGTGTGCGTGCGTGTGCGCGCGCTCTCGTGTGTATGTCTGTGTGGTGTGTGTGTGTGTGTGTGTGTGTGTGTGTGTCCCGGTATGTGTGTGTCCGTGTGTAGTGTTTAGTATTCATAATTCCGTCAATACGTTTAGCGCGGGAGCTAGCAGACATTTGTAACGCATCTAGAGTACAAAATGTTTGAGTGATTAAATATGTAGACAGCCTGACAGGGGCACCTAAAAGGTGATTAAGTTCCGCAAATAGTACCTTAAGGAAGGGGGGTCTAGACAAATATTACACAGGAGTCGAATTTTTAAATTGATCCAGTCATGTTGAAAACTATACCAGGTTATTTGTTTTTGAGTTATAGGCTAAAAAATCAATAAAAGGGTTATTTTAAATTAAACAGAGGTCAAACTTTAAAGTTGCTCCGATTTTGATTAAAAAAAATGGTGCAAATTATTGATGGAGTTCATATGATTAAAATAAGGAATAATTTTTAAGTGTCTTAAATGCTTGCTAAACAAACTAGGCTAAGCACCATTGAATGCAATGGACGCCGACCTTTATAAGCCTCCTACATTGGTAACTCACATTTAAGACAGTGAAACTTTAGTTATATGAGCCCACCAACGATTTGCACCATTTGATATCCAACATCAGAACAAGTATTAAAAATTTAATTAAAAAAAAAAAAAATAGACCCCTTTTATTGATTTAAGCGGTTTTTAACCTGTAACTCTAAACCTGAATTGAATTATATACAAACTATACATTTTTGGAATCCTATGATAAACAAATAACGGGCTATACTTTTCGACATGATGGGATCTTTAAAAATTTGACCCCTGTTAATATTTGTGTTATTTGGCCACCACTCCTTAAAAAAAACCCTTACGGTCCCTAGATAAAATTACTAGCCACACGACATCAACCAGCAAAAGGGAAGGAACGGTATTTGTAGGTGTTATATCTAGGGAGCACGTCCTTTCCTTCCCACGTAACACACAGATCAGGGTCCGCTCCGTACTTTTTTGAAAAGTGCAAAAATGGATTTAGGGATTTACAGTAGATGCAGGGCCATTTGCGGTATCGCGTTGCAGCGGCCGCTCAGCTCTCTACATACCTTTATCACTCAAACCTTTTTGTGCCGAGCTTTGTATAAAATATCATGCTACTCCCATACTAGTTTACGAATTAGAAACAATATGATAGCAAAGTATAATTATTGACACACCTGGTAGAGAGAGTATTAAAGACTAAACATGGATGATTTGAAACGCAATCGTGTAAAATGTGAAAGCCTTGTATTTGTTAAGGTGTTAAAAATGTGGGGTAATGGTCAGGCGGGTAATAACTCTAAAATCTGGGTTAAGTCTGATTTGGTGACATATTCAAAAAGAGTATTTCGCTAATCAGTATTTGAAGTTTTTGCCGTAGGGGTGATTAGTGTGAAGGATGGTGACTACTCAAATAATTGCCATAATTCTTTTTCTGCGTTGCAATACAATATTTTAATTACCGCGTCTTATTAGCAAAGTGTTGAGGAGCATTTGTCGGCCTCAACAGGGGTTCTGCTGCAGAATGAGGTGAAAAAAGGGCCTTAGATTTCTGCCAAAGGACTGGAATGACATTTGCAATCATAGCTCAAATCGAGCATTGGGTTGTTTTCACGAAAACACGGCTATTTTCAGATGGCCGATATCTTCAATACTAATACAACCAAAACTTTTTATTAATAAAACCATGAAGATATTTTGGTATGATAATTAGGAATTTTCTGTGTCAAGTGTTTCCATAAACCCATTCTCAAACTGTAAATATGAATCCAAAATGTTTTTATTTTGCATCTCACTTTTTTTTCCTATAATTTAAATCTATACAAACCCAAGAGTGTTAAGTTTACTGCAATGTCAGAGCTGAATGTAGCATAGTTGATAAATATCTTAACCCCAAATGGTTGAATAATTAATACCAACACAAAATGCTCAGTAACCCCTCCTAGTCGTTTAGAACCTTCCTAACTGCGCTTTAAATAGGTTCCCTATGACGAAAACCCCAAACATTGACTTCCACCAGTTGTCCCGTGACAGGATGAATTAAGTGTTTGAACTTCGCCAACCATTTTAAAACTCTCGAACATATCTGAATGAAACAAATATAGTTTCTATAACATAAAACACCAATATTCCCATGCAATTCCAGCGATATGTGTGGGGTGAATCCATACAGATTATCCTGTGTCACATTCTGGTCCATTAATAACATGGACTCATCACACTCAGCTGACATTTTTTGAGAATATGCTGGTTGAAATCTTTGACCTAAAAAACAGAACACTTTTTTTCACAAAATCGGTCATCCTAGATGCGGTATACGTAAGAGGGTAGAAAGGATTTTGCCTTTTATATTATCTTATCCTCGACCATCTTGAGAAAATAGTGACGTGTGAAAACTACCATTACTTTTATATTCAATCTGACAGTTTTGGTACATAGCTTTTAAATTGAACTCCCTCCAACTCATAAAAATCTTTAAATTGAACACCCCAGATCATCAAGAAAAAAACCAGAAAAATTTTTTTAAGTACTAAAATTTCTCTTAGGTGTTTTTGGTCACTTTAAGATAGCTGCACTTTTGAAATGCATCGTGCGCAAATTGCCACCACTTTTAATTTGTCATCGCCGCCTGTTTTCGGAACTCCACATCGGACTCGTTAATTTAGCTACGCATGACAAAATGTTATTATTATCCCGGTGTAAAGAAAACTGAGTGCCTACCTATAAAATTGGTCCGGTAGGTATAGGTTTCAGAGACTGGGCGTCTCCTGAGTGTCATATAGTGGTCTTACCGCTTTACTAAGGTTCCAACCTAGCAAATAATAGGTTCTAATCCCTATATAATGATATTATCTAGTCAACCCTATATATCAAACTAAGGCACTGTAAAAAAGGTGTCCTTGGCGTCATATGTAAGACATGGCAATGGACTTGTCTTCAACAATAGAATAAAAGGCAAACAGAACCAATACAAACATAATCTAAGACAGACTGAGACACTGTTCTTCCAGCCATACATGTCCCAATTGATTCAAAAGACACGTCTTCAACAAACAACCAAAGTGGTCTTGCATAAAACCATCTTGTGACTTAGTGTCTTGCAAAGAAACATGACATTTGAACATGTCTTGCTATTAAGACCCTGACTTTTGTTGTCCATAAATAGATACATGTCTCAAATTGATGACACATTAAATGTCTTTTGCCAAGACAACCATTTTTACAGTGTGGATGTTCTAACTAATACTATAGGACCACATGAAACCCGTGCATGCACCTGTAACATGAGACCTACTTCAAAGTCAAAATTGAAGCCAAATAAATCGTATAATTTAAATATGCCCTATAAACAGCAAATACCCGTCGATAAAAATAAACATGAAGTATTTAGATATGTTGTTTAGATCCATAAATGTATTCTGATACTTTTAAAAGGTTGTAACATTACGTCAAGCAATATGGTAGCCAAAACTGGATATCTTCAAAAAAATACTGACAACACAATTTCTAAATATTACCTTAAAGTAGAATATTGTGTCAATCCAACAATTAGAAATAAACCCATGATCATGAACCCAGTGATCCAGGAAATCCCGTAAATAACCCAATTGTCAATTATAAATTGAGTGCAATATATGTGAACAAAATGTATTTCCTATGGTATTTTGAAACAACTTGCACCAGATTTGTGTTTTATTTCGATTGTTGGTGGCATTTAAAACAAATTGAAATATATTTATCCACTTGGTTAGGATCAAAGTCCATTTCTAAGGTCATTGACACATGATTCGATTTAAAGAGCTGTAATACTTGTACCAATAACTTTGGCCAGTAACAAAAAAAAAAAAAAAAAAAAAAAAAAAAAAAAAAAAAAAAAAAAAAAAAAAAAAAATTTTTTGAAGATATCACATTTTTGGCGGCAATTGATCGGGGGGTGACGCATGTTGCAACTTCAAAGTATCAGAAATACGCTTTATTGTGTCTACAACATAACTTAAGTCCTTCATGTCTATCTTTATCGGCCCGATATTTGCTGTTATAGGCATATTTAAATTAATGGATTTGGTTCTTTCATTTTGAATTTGATAGTATGGCTTAATGTTACAAATGCCATACTCTTGTTAATTAGATCCTATAGTATAATCTATTAACTCCATATTTTTGAATAATATTAGGGTTAATAGATAAATTACCATTTATGGCGACGCCATCTTGGATTTCTCAAAATGCCAAGGATACCCAGGTGGCAAACCCGTCAGCTTCTTACCTACACCCCTAAATCAGCAAAAAAAAACCCTTCACAAAACATTGTGTAAATTAATACTCAACGGTACGGTCCATGAACGTTCTCTCTGACTAACACGATTTGACTCGTTTCAGTTTCCCCTGGACTAACATTACCCACTCCTGAGGAAGGGGCATTATCCTGAAAATTTGAACCACGCTCGGTTTTTCCTGACAGCCTAGTCCCTATTGAAAACAACAGCAACAAAATCAATTTGAGCATGAACATCCTACGGGATTACAAACCCATACTAACACTTACACCCCGTCTTTCTAGTTTCCGCTTCTATATTTCAACCCTTTGATCGCATAAATACATTGTAAAATTATTTTTAAGTCGACCAAAATGGGGCATGTGCGCCATAAAACAAACCCAAACATTCTTATAGTCCCAGATTTTCACAGGGTAAAAAAGAAAAAAACACTTTCTTCCATATACCAAAACTACAAGTAATTTCTGGGGTTCGGGGGACGAGCCTATTGGGATGGAAAATGGCCCTTTTAAAACAGATATTTCAATTACACCAACCTAGTCAAAATCCGCCAAAAATAAATTACATTGCTGAAATATATCAACGGCACAATGTGAAAACGACAAAATCCAAATTAAAAATAAGCTGAACATGTGGGTATTTATTATTAGAAATTGTTTTTTTTTTTTTTTTTTTTTTGTGGAATACTTCTCACATCCATAACGAGCTGTGGGCCTGTGCAGATTTTACTAATTACGGTACGCAAATTTGAGGTTTGAAAATTGTGATTTTTGGAATCGTACAAACCACGTATGTGCCAACAATAAACAAAAATGTCGAATACAGTCCCACCATGTGACGCGGCCGACGATAAATCCACTGTATTACATCGTGGTGATATTATGGTGTCTTTGGCCATCATAACATGACTTCTGTTTTGTTTGTTTGTTTTTTTGTTTTGTTTGGTTTAGTCAT
The DNA here is from genome assembly GCA_023653785.1 of Ophioderma brevispina. Classification (NCBI taxonomy): domain Eukaryota; kingdom Metazoa; phylum Echinodermata; class Ophiuroidea; order Amphilepidida; family Ophiodermatidae; genus Ophioderma; species Ophioderma brevispina. Next base: position 13,863 of record JAMKCH010037445.1, on the reverse strand, counting down.
AGCCAATGATTTGAGAGCAAATTTGTTTGAACAGAGGGCTGTGGTCCTCATTAACCCTCGCCACCGAGGGGGTTTCCCCTACTACATTCACTACGGTGGAGGCCTGAATTTTTCGTATTAAGGGACAACATCATCTTGTTTGGTATAATTTGTGTACTATATATTCCTTTCTCAAATACAATAGAACATCTCAGTTTTACGTCAATGTGACGTCATATGCCTCATAACGTAGCTTCATTTCAATACATAAGTTGTAAGCAAATCTCCAAAATCAAAGTTTATTTGGACATTTTCGACATTCAATGCAGCATATTGTCTATTTAGTTTTTAACTAAGGGGTGCCAAAGTAATGCATGTTATTGCTCAAAATAAGAAAAAATACAAAATATTGTCAGTATTTGCTTACAGTAGTATCATAGGTAACAAAAGTACCATTTTTTGGCATTTTACACAGTAAAGTATAGGAAGGTGGCAACCACCCCTTCCGACTTTGCTGAGACACCCTGACCTCCCTGAAGGTGGTACCTCCAATTTGTTTTCGCTTAAAGAGACACTGGCACATTTGAAAAAATAGTGCGCCCTCAAGATTTTTCAAAATCGATATTTTTGCATGGTTGTAAAGCTTTTATATACAAAAGCCCTCACCCAAAATGATTAAGACCAAATCAGCTTCCTTATGGGTAAACAGAACGCTTTTATAATTTAGCGTCGCGTTAACACAAGAACACACACTCCGTATGCATGTTTCTCACGCTATGCACACTGTTTGACCGGTCTACAACCTTTGTGGTTTTAATATCAGTGAGTACGAGTCAAAAATATTCATGTAATATACACATTTGTTGATTACAGTTATGGAAAACTTAAAAGTTGGCCTACAAATTACCTGGACGTCTTTATCGTCATATCAATGTCCCTATCTGTTTTGGGGTATGTTATTTTTATGTGTAAAATATATCTTCACATGGCCTAGACTATCATTTGAGAGCAAATTAAAGAAATTTCATATTTTGTGAAAATGTGCCAGTGCCGCTTTAAATGACCACAAAGGATGAACTTACAATTACATAAAAGCCTTAAATCCTATATATTTGCTTGTGTTTTCGTGCAAATGGGATCAATCCGTTGGGTGGTACCCCCTAGAACGAGGGTTTACTATAAAATCATAATAACATTGCTTAAAAAGCCGTCCTAGACCGAGGTCTCAAACGCTATACCAGAACAACAAACATTACAGATCACAAGAGACTTTAATTACAAATACAAAATATACCTGAAACTAAAATTAATCATCAAAAGCAGTTTGAAAATATGTTGTATTAGACGAACTTAATTGACCAAAAGTCTGACAATTTTTTTAAGAGGAAGTTTGTTCACAGTTCTGATGAAGTTTTTGCAAATGAGCGATGACCAAAAGAAAGATTGCAAGGGGAATTAGATACGATGGTTTGTTTTCTGCATGAGTTTCTGAAGATTAATTGTGTGCCAACCAGGGAGACTTGTGAGTTCAATCTATCGCTTGTACTTTGAGAACTTGTGTAATATGTTCACAAGAGCGAGCACGAGTTACAAGTCGGCAGACTTTGAATTCGCTTTATTACTATGTGTGAGTCATCTGTAGGCCTATAAAAGCTATGCAATGGCAAGATACCATATGAATCGTGAACTAGGACTTTTCTATCAAGACAATTCCTTATGCGACCTATCAGACTACGGGCTACCATGACCCCCCCCCCCCCCCCTCCACTGGAGACAACATTTTTGTGAAGCTTAATACCATAAGCAACTGAATCAGGTTGTCTGCAAACATCCCCACCCTGGGTGTAAACGTGAAGGCGTTTTTCAAAATGGCGCCAAAATGCAACCACCCCCTTAGAGAGAGGATTACCGTCATGTCTAGCACAACACAAAAACGTCACAGGCACTTGATTTTGGTACCCAATGATAGCTCTTGTTTTTCCCCCCCTCTTTCCATTGATACCATTGATACCAAAATAAGTACCACAGCCTAGCAATCCGTCACAATGATGTCACAAAGTTCGCATGTTAGCAAAATTTGTCATTTCCATAGACACACATAGGGGAAAATGTATCGGAATATCAATGTTAATCAATGCGGTTGTTTTGCTCTAACTTATGGAAAATGACTAGTTTTTTTTATAAAAAATGAGAGTCATTTAGTGCTATAATACTGTTTTTTGAGTCGCTAAAATTGCGAAATATACAGTTTTTCCACCCTATATTCAGTACATGTATTTTCATACTTTCCTCAACATATGACGTCATAGTGACGTCATAGTGGGGATGTTGGCACTTAATTTGATACAAGGAAAGAAGAAACTCCAAGCTACCCTGTGGTACCTTATTTACAGGAATCGGATGGTCAGTAAAGAAAATCACAGTGGGGGTTCGGGAGTTGTTACAAAAATGGCTCAGGTAGACGAGGGTTAAGTCAAAAACGTGACAAGTATATCGATGCCTTCTTAAGCCTGGGAAGATCGACTGATGTGACCCGTGCACTCTATGAGAGAGTTGTTGAGGATGACACATCCAGAGAGCCAAATATCAAGCCTGATTTGGTACCAGGCAGATGTGGCGGAGCCAGAATCCTACACAGATGATCATGGTGGAAGTTAAATGATGGTGCACTAGATACAAGTGGCCATTCAGGAGAGTGATTGCCACAAGAGTTGTCTGACATAATAGCAGAGGATGAATAATCTGATACAGAGAAGGACAATTAAGAATGACTCAAGAAGAGGAGAGGAAAGAGAAGATCAATTTCTGAATCAAAGGGGCTACATTTAAACTCGTACACCAAGGGAAAACCGCGTGCTTAAAAGATCGCCAATTGAACACAGATCAATGATTATTGGAAAGTCTCTTATCGTATCCAAACACAGTGGTTCTCAACTGTGGTCTGCCAGAGGTGAGTAACAATGTCTGGCTGCTTAAATAATTCTTGCAAGGTCCGTGTCTGTGTATGTGTTGCACCAACATTGGGGAGACCAAGATTGCTCTAGTGTCCTGATTGCTTCAGGTAGTACTCACTTCTGCAAGGAAACCTTTGATCGGCCAATTCAGGATCTCAATCAGCTGAGGTGCGACTAAGTAGTCACATACTGCATGAATTTGGATCAAAAATGAAGATATATGTCAAAAAAAGGGCATTAAGTAATTATTGGCCGCCATTTTGAAAAAAAAACCCCTCACTCTTTAACCAGGAGGGCGATTTTTGCGACACCTGATTTTGATAGGCTATATGTATAAGGGTTTCCAAAAATAGTGGTCGCAAAAGGGGGGTTAGGGTTTCGGTTATGGGCTCATGATCCTATATACTTGTATATTACAAAGTCCAAACGAAGAAGAGCGACAAAATGGGTGTTATGTAAATATTCATACTGAGATCATTTCCAAGATGACACCGAGGTTGCGTACACTAATTGGGACAGGTTGTATTGCAACATTTGGGGAATTCAATAGATGGTATTTTCTGAGCGAGAGGTGACCTGAATAATTCAGTTTGTTTTTATTTCAATTTAAGTCATTATACATCTTCAAAAGTGGTAATCTTGGCCATGGTCAGAATATTGTTTCAGAACATCATAAGCTGGTTCTCATCAGAATATATCATCTGCCGAAATCAATAACGGTCCAATCACAGAGCCTTGAAATGCACACTTCGCAAGGACATGAGGTTTGGAAAGAGTTATTTTTGACACTAGATTAGGAACGATGGAAAAATGAATTTAAAAAAATTCAAGGAGTTCATGAACACCAGATCTAACAAGTAAAAACGTGAAGAAAAACATCAAGATTATAGTATTAAAGTTACGACTAGTCTATGGTGTGAAAATATACACTGAAGGTAGTAATCTTGTTCTATTATGTTATAAGGATGAAAGGTAGGGTACGGGGAAAAGACAAATGCTTGTTTAGGGTGCTATTGCGCTACTGATACTTGTGTAAAGGGGCATATTCCAAGTAAAGTTCTTGGTAGGGTGCTAAATGAGCTATATGAGGTGATGCCATGCTTGATTTTTTTTCCAGAGTCGCACAGACAAACTCGAGGTAAGTTAATTTGTGAGATCTGACAGGTATTATCGGCCCGGGAAAGATGGACAATACTCAGCAGACATGGACAACTTCTTTAGTAACGGATGACTTTACCGGGGAAATTCAAGGGAGAAACGTCACTGAAATGGTAGCAGATTGATTATTGTGGATATTATGGATGGACCATATAGGACCACTGTAGGTTTCCGGCAGTGTTGTGTGATGTGTAATTTGCTTAGGAAAAGATGACGCTTTAGTACGGGCTATGACTCGGTAATCGCCATCTAAGGTGATCAAGAGATCTGGACAAAAAAAGCAAATCTACGAAGTTCCGTTGGAAAAATGCAATAACTTAAAACAACTAATAAAGTGCATAAGGGGTGGGGGTTACATGGGACCCAGGATTTCGGTTTTTGCTGGCCATTTTTACGCTATAAATATTTTTGCCCAAGATTTATGTAATTGCCTAAATATAAGTTGCGCATATTTTGGTGGAAAAAAATCAATCGGCCATGGCATTTTTATAATCAGTAGCATAAAAAACGCGTATTGGTGGAGATATTCAACATTTTGAGTTGACCCTTAAATCATACGGGAGTAATTTTTTAAATTTGTATTTCAGCAATATAATTGTTTAGGCCTAATTATGAGCCAAAAAATTTAGGGAAAAAACTCCTCCGAGAAATGAATTTTCATATTGGGAGGGATGAATGAGCGTCATAAAAAATTAGGTATGATCGATTTCATTTTTCCTGTTATGTGGTCGTGTTGATGTCCCCATCAATGACCAGACCTTGGGCAAACAATTTCCAATGGATTTTTTTTCAGAGGGATTGGACCCTACCTTTGCACCAACGGGAGTAACAGAAGACCTTATGGCACTTTTACCCAAAACTATAATTCAAATTGTAAAAAAAAAAACATACTGTTCAAAATATTCCATTTATACCATAGGGGTGTTCATATTTTTGTAATTTCCTGGCAACGGGGTTGGCTCAGTAATGAATACCCGAACAACCGGGAATTAACAAGCACTACCAAGCCTTTCAAGCTAATCAAATGCAATAAAAAAAAAGAATTACGGAAATATTCGAGACGTTAAAGTCACCCACTTCCATATCTATACCCAACCGCGAAAGAATGAACCAATAAAAGTGAGTGGTTCTCATTTTAAATTGGGTCTCATGCTAATTTATATAGTTTTCAACTTAAATGGAGGCGTCGCCAATGCGTTATAGTAATGCGGAGCTGTATGAACAAAAAGTAGAAAATTTTGTCATTGCCGGCTTCTGATGCAACGGAAGAACATCGAATCACATGGTAAGTCTGAGTCGATAGTCGATGTATCAACTATTGTAATTTATTTACTGATGGCCGAACCGGGCCTGGCCAAGATGTCCCTCAATATGTGGTCAAACTATTAAAGGCGTAATCTCGGAAATTGTGGATTTCGTTATTTTTGTGCTATTTGTTTGTTGTTTTTATATTGTCGTGTGTTTTTCAGCTCAAACCTTCAGAGATATGGGTAAGCCCGTCCCCCAAGAACAATATCCGTTTAGGATATAGGCGTGACCAAATCACAACCTTCGTCTGGGTCATCCGTTTGGCTAACGTGTTAAAATGTCAAGCCCGCCTAATTATTTCATAGAACGGATAAGAGTTTTAAATTTTTGCGTACAAAAGCACGGATGTGTGACTTATCAGGGGTGTTTCAAATTGTAATAAAGTAGTTAAAGCAAATTAGCACATTTTTTTGAAGGGCGCCCCCAACTTTTAAAAACTTGGAGATTTTGACAAGGTTGCATTGGTAACTGGCTAAGTAAACTATCCTGTGAATGCACGTTAAAATGTTCTTAAAAGACGGCGTTTAAGCTGTTTTTAACTGTCAGCCAGGACTCAAACGTGCTAAATAACTGTAAAAAGGAACTCGAAACGTGCAAGTACCTGTGAAAAAAACGTCGTTTTAAATGTTGTGAGGTCCCAAAGCTGCCAGTCAAAACCCTGTTATTTTAATGAACATTTTACCAGTGTGGTTAAGCTCGAAACTGTTTATGTTGTCACAAACGAAGGAATTTTGTACTAGAATAATTATATCGGGGATCCCCGATCATAATTCAACGGCTGCTGGAACGGCCTTCCAATGTGAAATAGACGGGAAATACCGCCATGTACATATCTACTGTCATCCATTAGTTGTTTTTAATGTGCGGGCAATCAAGTTAGATGTTATTTTCTCGAGGTTGGCACTATTTCATCATGGACGGACATAAATGTAGCATTTCCAGCTCTGCGTTGTCCAAGCTGGGATCCCAATTCTAATTACAAAATCGCTCATTTTGTGATTACAATACCAGTTTTAGCATTCTCGTTCGCAGGTATAGTTTCCTAGACATTACCAACGTAACACGAACATTTAGGTTACAATCTGGAACCTATATATGCGCGCATGCGGTATCAAGTTGATGCATATATTTGGCAAGTCGTGCCTCCGTTCGCTTCTCACTGTCAGAATCCTCTGCTAATTTCAACACAACGTGTTCATTTTTCAATGTCACAGTTTTTTTGTTTTCTCTTTATCCCAATAAGTCTTGAGCTCTCTGACATATGGGATTGGTCGCACGGATTTATCCAGTAAAAGCTGTAATTTGTTCCATGCACTCATCAAATGATTTCTTAAGCGCTGCCATACTGAATTGGGTATTATTGTTCTATAAACGAAACTCTTCATGTGGCCATATCAGCTGAAAGTTTCAAGACACATGTCAGGGCAGTGGCGTAAACCAGCGGGGGGGCAAAAGGGGGGGCGAGAGCCCCCCCCCCCAAACAAAACCCTTGCCCCCCCCCTCCGCCCCCCCAAATGAACTGACCTTTTGTACAGTGTCTAGGAGAAGGACCCAATTTTTGCCCCCTCAAAAAAGTCCTTGGCACCCCTTCAGGCCTCCATTTGTAAAGGTCTGGTTAGGCCACTGTGGCAGGGAGGCAAATGACAATTCCATGTCGTAGTTTTAGCTTTAATGTTCAGTTTTTTTTTTTTTTGTTGTTTTTTCATACTTACAATGTCAATTTCGTACTTTTTTCTCGCGGTTTTATTTTGTCTTTTGATAGTGTAGAGCTCTTTTTTCGTATACTTGGCGGGAATGTATATTCTCGTTGTTTTTTCAACCATTCTTGCATTTCCTGATTTTTTTTTTGCTTATTGGATGTCGGAAGTTTCTCAGCTTTGACGCTATCATAGTTGGCATTTCCATTATTGATAATGGACTCGTTGGGTATGTTTGTAAATAATGTGTTTCAGGCCATTCTGGAAATGGATATAGTAGATTACAACACATTTTACCATTGTGGTATACGGTTATATATAGAGATAATCATGCCATTCATTTGTGACACACTTGGCCGCTGAGTAACATCATATTTTATATAAGAGGGGGGCCTAAAATACTGTGCTTTTGAAACAACATTCGATCGTAGTCAATTCGGCGGCTATAAGCTTAGACCATGGAGGTAGGAGAGACGGAGAAAGCTCTTCCCAAAATCCCTTTGACGATGATCATCGCCGGCCTCGTAAAAACAGGTCGTAAAACTATAACAATACAACACGAGATCGCTATGATGCTGAGGGGGGGGGGGGGGAGGGGGGGGGTTTGTTAGAATGGGCCATCAACATTGCATCATTGTACATAGTTAAGCAGATAGCGACATATATGTGCATTACTTATAAAAAGCATGAACTTGGGGCATAAAATGTTACAATAAATACTGAGTATTGATTATTTTTAGACATGGAACCACGTCACGTCAATCATCTTCAAGGTTAAAAAAAGATCATTTCGGATCATTTGTGGTATTATTAGAAATCGAGATAGCATGGTCCTAAGATGATTACATTAATTCTAGTTTACCGTACTTTTCGGCTTTAAAAAACTTGAATGTTTGTAGCGACCGTATTTCTAAAAGATATGTGGAGACAAAAAATGGCCGTATATAAAACAATGGCACCAAACTTGACAGTGTCCGAAGTTGCCCGTTGTTCAATTTTGTCCCGAAGTTGGCCACATTTTGGTGAAATAATGAGACCCTTGGCGATATCCGATTTTCACTCAGAGAAAATACATGTTTTAAGCACATGATCCGTGTACAACGTATTGTTAATCATGGACGTCCCATCGCCATATTTACCACAGTATTGTATGTACATCGCTGCAATGTTGATGCACATGCATTCACATTAACATGATTCGTAGTAAGTTGTTATTTGCAATGTAGGCCTAATCAAATCTATTTCATAGTATTCATGTTTTTAGGAAATAATAGATGAATAAACAGTACAAATGAGATATTCAACAAGTAGGGCATAGGGCTAGACCTGGCCCTATATCAATTTATTTTTGCCATTTTGGTTTTCAACACATCTTGATGGGTGGGGGGGCCACATTAACAGAACGAATACTGTCGGGAGGAAGACGGGGGTTCGAATATTAACTTACTTGAGCAATATTTTGGGCGGAAGCAAAGCACCAACTAAAGTCAAACCTACATCATTTTAAGGTGAACAATCCCAGCACCAGAAATGGTTTGGGGGGTATCGAGGGGCCAAATTTAACTTAGGCGGCAGTGAATTTCCATAAAGTTCAGGCAAAAAATCGCACATCAAAGTCGTCGATGAGAATCAAGATTAAGAATGTCACACTTTTTGGATGGGGGTCCCACCACATGCCCTTAATGCCTTGCACCTAGCACACCACTGTTTCTGAAAAATAAAAATGTTCTAAAGTAGTGTTGGGCTTATTTGATTAAACGTTGACACAAACCAAAAATCCTTTTTATTCGATCCATATTTTGTTCCCTTGTTTTTGTTGTTTTTCTTTTTCTGGAAACAAATCTAGCCTAATTACAGGACCAAACTCTGCCAAAAAATCCTACATCTATGATTGGGGGCCCAGCGAAATACAACTGAAACTTCATGTTGAGATCGAGGAAATACTTAAAGTGGAATCCCCGATGGCAGTCTCGTGGTCTCGTACCACATGTTGCCATGACAAAAGTTTGGTAGTCAGTTTAACCGCTATACAATGTTTGTTTTCTCATGATGTGGGTGACATTTTAGGTGAAACAATATTAAAGATTTTGCAGTCAAATGGAACAAAAATTTTTTAAGCTTATGGGACCCATTGTACTCAAGTGAGTGCTTCTGCTCACATAAAATACAAGATTCCTAAAATTGCATAAATGGCAATGCATGTGTTCTAACCTGGCCGATTTGACCTGCTACCCCCTTCATGCCCCCCCCCCCAAATCTAATTGTATTCGCCCCCAATCTCTAATGGACAAATCCACTATGATTTTCCTTTAAAATGTGAGCAGTGTCAAAGTATAAAATATATAAATCCGATTGTTCCATTTTGTGGTCTTTTGGTGATTTAAAATGTGATATGACGTGTAGCATTTCAAACAAATTCACCGAAATATCCCCAGTGAGCTATGTCCCTATTCTTCAAGGAAATGTTCATGGTTATGTTAATGAATTAAGCTTAAAGAGATAAGAGCACACATTTCCAGCAAAATATGCCCCATCCCATTTTTTTTTAAACACATTTTGACCCAATATGTAAATCCAACCGGGGACAAAAAGCCGTAAAAGCCATCTTCATGTCAATAATACGATTTTGTATTCTGTTGGGCATGACAGATATCCGAGTATGCTTGTTATGGGGCCGATCAGGAAAGCAGGGGAGTTCAAAACGTAGTGTTTTGTTTCTTTTCTTTTGTGACAATAAACCTACGAAATGTCCTCGGTGGATATTCCACACAAAGCGCAAACTTATACAAATTGGTATCCTCATAAAATCTCGTGTCCTTTAAATGAAGAAGATCCGTACTTTGATTAAGTCGAAATGTATGTCACAGAAGAGATCCAGGAGAGAGTTAGGATGTGCTAGAGTTATGCAAAACTTATTCTGCTGTTTTAATGTATTTTGACCGCAATTGACCTTGGTGACCTCTAGGGGACATTGAACTTGACCTGTGCAGGTGGTTCCCTATCCAATTGTTTTCCAATTTAATTCTCTACCTCAGCCAAATTTGATGCTTTTATAACAAATGCACAATTTTTACAAATATCTGGTTAACCCATCATTCAAATTCTGTGGTAAATATGCCCAACTTCGGGACCAAATTGAGAAAACGGGCAACTCCGCGCACTGTTCAAGGTTGGTGTCATTGTTTAGATACGGCATTTTCTTCCAATTCAAGTTAGAATTCGTCTCCAAATTCATACTTAAGAAATTACGGCGTTTTCAAAAAACATCAAGTTTCAAAAAAACTAAATCAATGTAACTCATCTTAGAAACATGCTATCTCAGATTGTTTTTGGCCTGAAATACTCAGAATTTCGGCTGTAATCGACTCAATCTATTTGTTTTCGTCTCCACATGTAAACCAAACCACTGCGCCATCGGGGATATACCTTTCTGCGACAGGTCAGGTGGTTTCTGTTAAACTGACGCCTGTGCCCAGCTTCTGTCGGCGATGAACATGGAACATCAAAGCGTACCCCTGCCGAGAAGCGGCCTTTGTTGGTCTATGCTTTTAAATGAGTTGCCAAGTGATATAATTGGGATAAGCGGCGTTGCGTAATGCAATTAGGGAAAGCTTTCTCCTTCTCCCTACCTCCATGCTTAGAATGAGTACCTATAGTTAGAGCACCAGCCGGTAGATCACGTGACAAACTCAAGATATAAATTTACTGTATGAACCACATGAGTATTTGATGGTGTGATGTAAGAAAACACCAAATAATGATATAATAGAGTAGTAATCAATAGGATCTTAACACTACTGAAATCCAGTAAATACTAATTATATAACCCTGTTTTCAATGGGTTATTTCATTGTTGTGACCGGTTATTAAATTAGATTCCATGATCCAATAAGTTACTGCTTGTTAAAGACAGGAAATGAAAGTTTGAATTAAGTGATATTCCTAATTGAGCATCTTTATGGCAAATGACTCAAAACATGCCGAGCGAAATGGTATCTACCTTGAGGGCGACACATCACTATATTACAATGATGTTTTAAAATAGAATAAAAAGCACTTTATACAGTATATTGCACCAATTATTGTTTTCGATATTTTCAGGAAAAACACGGCCATCATTAATACATTATCTGTACGTAAATGAATACAGAAACAATGTCACGACAAAAATATTGCAGTTCTGGTGGCGGTTCTTCTATTATGTTCTCACAGTTGCTGTGTAGGTATCCATATCCATTGGAAAGAATATTGGATCAAGCCTCAGCGACATACATAAACGGAATTTTGAAGATGGTGGCCAAAACTGGCGAAGAAATAAGCTTCCGAACTGGGAAACTATTTTTAGGATTCTAGGAAACAAAGAAATAGCCAGGCACAATGTAAGTTTTCATGGTTAAAAAATGAATATTAATGATAGATCTGTCTGTCTCTCTCTCTCTCTCTTTATATAATATATATATATAAATAATATTTATATATATATATATCTATATATATATATATATGTATATTATATATAGATAATCTACTAATATATTATATATTATATATATATCGTTAAAAATCAGTTTGGTTGATATACAGGTGCTGGAATCATTGAAAACTTGTGTTATGACAACGTTAAATATATATATATATATGAATCTTAATGATAGATCTATATAATATATATATATACTATATATATATATTATCGTCATGTGATGGGGCAAACAAAGTCTGTTAAATGACATTTTTGGCGGATTGAGTGATTTTATAATATGGAAACAATTAGATCATTACGCTTAATTTGATATACATTTCAGGTTACAATCTCCAATTTATTACATTAGTTATTAAGCTAAATACGCCTATTTTGGTGTAGATACAGGGATCTTTGTTGCCACTCAAAAGTGAATTTCCCGTGTCGTGCAAAACAAAGTCGTAACTGGTAGATACGACTTTTTTTGCACGACACGGGGAAAATCATGTTTGTTAGATACGACATTCCTATTTTGTAAAGCGATGGTTGTTAAAAAGGTGTATACGTAAAAAAATCTCCACACCAAAAATACTTTGTGAAAAGGTAATTTCAGTTTTTTACCAAATATGCTAATTTCGGCCCAAAAAACCTTAAAAACATATCAAAAAATGTGGTTACGACCTTTTTGCACTCAATATTACGCCCAGTACTTAATTAATTTGCAAAAGTAAATGAATACGCATAATTTAACATATATTTCACGTATAAGGCTCAATGTATTGCAGAGTTATTAGGCAAATTAGGCCTAATTGGGTGTAGATACGACTTTGTTGCACTCAAAATTGAATTTTCCGTGTCGTGCGACAAAGTCGTAACTGGTAGGTACGACTTTGTTGCACGACACGGGAAATCATGTGTGTAGTTACGCCATTTTAATTAGTCAATTACTTCTTAATTAGTCGACTTAGTGGGAAATGGGATATTTATGAGATATTTTAAAAAATAAATTTTTATCGTGTGTAAGAATTATTTTCATTTGAAAAGTCACAAAAGAATGAAACACAAAAATGCTTCTCCTGTAAAATCATGAAAATGCAGATACGACTTTGTTGCACTCACATGACGATATATATATTATATATATATATATATATATATATATATATATATATATATTTCAATTTCAATTTTATTCAGCATAACATATCGAACGTGACAGAAATGTATAATACAGTATAATATATAATAATACATAAAGTAACAACTGTAGGCTGTACTAAGATAAACTGGTGAGGTATTTGATATGATATGCTAGGACCAGTAATGGACAACCCGGTAGGGCTTATGGTTATTACTGGCCCTGTAAGATATACAAGTAAAATATACTCAATATTACAATATGATACAAGTAAGGGGTGATATAGAAAATTTACGTAGGTAAATAAACATAACAAAAAACAGAGACAAACAAACAAAAGCAGACTATATCTAAGCTAAACAAACACTTAACTGGAAAACGGGTAACGCGAATTTGGAAGGAGACACTTATCAACATGTCTTGCTGTGGTATGTAATAATGAGGGAGCAGAGATAGCAGGAGTAGAGTTGAGGAAAAGGTAAGGAAGAGAGATAGAAATAGGATGAAGAAAAGGTGAGAGAAATAAGGACTTGGAGAGAAATTTAAAAAGAATTGTACTGGTTGATGAAATGTTTTTTCAGTTGAGCTTTAAAAGTATTTTTGTTTGTAATTGTTGTGATGGATTCTGGAAGATCATTCCAAAGTTTTGCGCCATGATACTGAATAAAGTGCTTTTCAGAGGAAGATTTTGGGAGGGGAAGATGAAGTTTGTCGGCTTGTCTGGTGTTATAGCTGTGGATTTGTCTGTTTGTGGTAAAGTAATTGCTGAAGTTCGGAGGTAAATGATTGTTGTGATAGTCAAACATGAAGAGCGCTGTTTGAAGTTGGTGCTCTAATTTAAGTGTTTTCAGTGAGTGAAATAATGGCAAAGTGTGAGTTCTGGGGGTGAGTTTGTGATAGTGCGAATGACCCATTTCTGTGTAATATTTAGTTTGGCGAGTCGTGAATGATAGTTGGATGCCCAGATGATGTTACAGTAGCTAAGGTGTGGGAGAACTAGTGTGTTGTAAAGTGATTTTAAGGTGTAGTCTGGAAGGTGGTGTTTAACTCTGTAAATTGTACCAATTGCGTGAGACGCTTTGGTGGTGACAGAGTTGATGTGTTCATTCCATGTTAGTTTGTCGTCGATTGTGATGCCAAGAAATTTAGTTGAGTGTACCTGGGAGA